>BHFT01052959.1:0-16416 GCA_004320025.1 Laticauda laticaudata | reverse complement strand
ACAAAGACTGAACTGAAGAATGTGTTGAAGAGGTTGGCCTTAACAGCTTCGTCGCTGCAGTCTTTCCCATTTGGTCCCTTTAAAGGTGGGATAGTTCTTGGGTCTTTAAGTTTGGAGTTTACAAAATTGTATAAGGTGTGGGTAGATTTTGTATCTAGGAGGTTTTCCTCCTGCTTGCAGTAATAAGTTGTGCATTCTGCCTTTATATGTCGGCATAAGATGTATCGGTTTTTAAAGTTTGCTACATAGCTAGTTTTGTTTTTATACCATAGTGATTTTTTTTTGGATTGAAGTTTCCTTATTGTTTTGGGTAATTTTTTTGTTTTGTTTTTAGGGGTTACTAATGGTACATATAGTTTAATGACACTTTGAAGTTCAAGTAAGAATGCATTATAATGGTCTTCTGTAGTATTACAGTCAGAGAACAGAAGGTGCCAATCAAGATATGATAGGTCAGCATCTATGAGATCATAGTTGGCTTTTTTGAAATTGTATTTTGGAGATACATCATTATGGTTTTCTTTGTGAAGGCATAAATTGAGACAAAAGTCAATCATACTGTGGTCACTGTTTGAATAGGGTTCTTGTATTTGTAGGCCATAAATTGAGTTTTAGCTGTTGCAGAAGATGAGGTTGAGGCAGTTGTTGAGTCTAGTGTTGTTTGTTACTAATTGATCCAGTCCCAGTGTGGTAACAGAATTGTAGAGGGTTGCATGTATGGGTTCGGATGTACATTCATTTAGAGTCCGGTTTATAAGAGGTAGATTAAGGTCACCAAGCAAAATAAGAATGTGTGGACAAGAGGCAGCCCACGTCAGCAGTGAAGTTAGTTTGTTTGCATTAACTATGTCATAATCAGGGTCCCTGTAGCATAGTAAGAAGCAGATAGTGGTATTTAAGGACAGTTCACAAATGATGGTTTCTGGAAGAGCAAGCTCCTGTGTAATTAGAAGTTGTTCCATTGACTAATTATTGTCACTTTCAGGAAATTTTTTATTTCCAGGTTGATCTCCATCTGACAACCTTCCATCCATTGCTTCTTGTCCTACTCTCAGTGCTATGGAGAAGAAATCAATATATTTTCCATGTTGCAGCCGTTCAAATATTGGAAGACTGCTATCATGTCTCCCTTGAGCCTCCTCTTCAATATCCTAAACTTGTCTACTATTTATTGTATAATTTAAACTTCAGATCTCTTATTATTAGGTTGCTCTTGTCTGCACCCTTTCTCAGACTTCAGCATCTTTTTTGTATCATGGTGACTGGAACTGGATGCAGTATTCCAGATGTGACCTTACCAGTGCAGCATACAGCAGTTACTACCACTTCTTGTAATCTCGATGCTATCCCTCTGTTTTTTACTTAACCAAACCTGTTGTTGTGAATAATAGGAGGAGGGAGAACTATTTATGATGCCTTGAGCTCCTGTAAAAAAAGATGTGATGCACATGTCATAAAACTAACAAACAAGACCTTGGAAGCACTATAAATATTGGAAATGCTGTGCAAAGAACTTTTGTGCCATGGTGACAATGGAGAATAATGAATTTGATTACCGTGGCTGGAGCTGCATTTATCAGCACTGTCATTTGCTCATGCTTTATCTGCTGCCTGTGGTTATCTCTGATTTTCACCCCAACTGTCCCTGTTAAGCTAGGTTATGGAAGGCAGGCAGGAAAGAATTAGGCACTAGGTGTCAGCTCTGACTGGACTTAGATGACTTTAGTAGGGCAGTTATGATTTAGGTATGGAGCATATGGAGGAGAAAAGTTAAGATGTGTCACTTAGATGGCATTCTCTCTTGGTTTCTATCAGTACTAAAAGCATTTTATTTAGTTTATGAATGAGTCTTTTTGCACTTCTTAATAATCTCTTAAATAATAAAACTGATTGAAACTATAATAAGAACAATAAAAATAAAAAGGCAGTATAATGAAACCAAAGTTGTTAGATTTTTGTATTCTTTGGAGCACATTCTTTCTCTAGATTTATGCTTACAATTATACTACAGAAATTATAAAATTATACTGACTGCAAAAAAAAAAAGACTCCAAGCCAAAATAGTTAATAGCAAAGCATATGTTTTTAAGTAAGATATTAAGGAAAGTTTCTCAATTATAGTAATCTTATCATAAGTATTGTAGTATACAATTTGTTTTTCTTGATAGTAATTGCACCCATTTTCATATCTTTTCTGTTTCTATAATTTTTCTATTTTTTAAAGCTAAAAACAAAACAAAAAGAAATGCTGCAGCAACTCCTTTTTAGGAACTGTTCTGTTCTAAAATTTTGTGTTCCAGAATTGGATGACAAAGATCTAAAATATTTCACTCTGGTAATATGTCTCAACATGGTGAAGGAATAGGACATGAATGCAAATCACATCTTCCTTTTTTCCTATGACTCAAATGTCATGGAATATATTCCATATTTCTGGACATATATAAATACAAGTGTAATCTATATAGTTTACTTTGCATTCATGACATTTTTGTATGGCTACTCAGTGGCAGGGAAACTTGAAAGTATTTTGCTTCCCACCCCTCCTAGAAGAATGAAATATTTTGGGAAATATTTAAAAAGCAAAATATATTTGCCTAATGGAGAAATGGAGAAACATGCTCTTAAAGACAAAAAGCAGCCCCCAAGTCTAATAGCCCACAGCAGATGCCAGTGCTTAAGAGATAAAGAACTTATTGAAAGAGGAAGACAAGTATCTAGATTCAAAGCAAATACTGCAGGCAGAAATCCATTCAATACAGGATATTTTGAAACTCCTTGGCAGAATGGTAGGATTAGAAAGCAGCCCCTCACTCAAGATCCAGTACAGGACAAAAATCATTAGCCACAATAGGAATTACCCCAAACCCTTTCAGAACACAAGCCCCTTCATTGCACCACCCTCAAAACAGTTCAAACTTCAAAGTTACAGAAACCTATAAAGATCCATCCAGTCATTCAACCATTTGATCAGCTGCCCAGAATCACATATGGTTGGTGGTTCTGCTTCATCAATACACTTTTCTTTCTAATCAGCCTCCATGTTTCCAGTGTCTTTCTCCCAGCTTGGAACTGAACCAGATGGATTTTCTTTCCAATAGTATATTCCTTTACAGAAAATTTACACAAAAGCTATGCTAGAATTAAAATTGAAAGCAACAAGGTACAACTTGCAGTTTAGATTCAATTTCCAGTAAAAACACAAGCTGTAAGTTTTCAGCAAGAACAATTTCATTTTTAAAAAATTGTTTGCAATGGCCAAATATTCATCATGGCACTCATTCCTTTCCTCTCATGTGGGTCTCTTAACAGACTGTTAAATATACTTATGTTTTGCACTCAAATGTTTCAGAAGCACTTCCCAGTATCATGGCCAGTAGCTAAGCTTATACCTATCACTATGTGAGTGATGCTGGCTATCTGTTGCTGCTTAAAATAGTCTGACCTTTTGACCCACAGTAGATTATACTTTCAATGGCGTTGCTGGGTTTGTTCAAAACAGTAACTGTTTTTCAAGCCAATAAGGACCTTCTGAGGAAGCATATACCTATTTGTGTTAATCCATTTTGTTTTTATTTGCCACGGGGTGCAGTGGTTAGAGTGCAATACTGCAGGCTACTTCTTCTGACTGCTGGCTGCCAGCTGCCTGCAATTTGGCATTCAAATCTCACCAGGCTCAAGGTTGACTCAGCCTTCCATCCTTCTGAGGTGGGAAAAATGAGGACCCAGATTGTTGGGGACAATATGCTGATTCTGTAAACTATTCAGAGAGGGTTGGAAAGCACTGTAAAGTGGTATATAAGTCTAAGTGCTATTGCTATTGCAGATTAGCAGATTCTATATATTGTTGAAGCAAATAATTGCTTCCAAGCCTTTTTTTTTTTTCATTCCTACTTTCAAATTCACTTCTGCCAGTGTGCATGAATAAGTTTTTCCACACTATTTCCATTAATCTTGCAGACCAATAGAAAATTGTTCACCCACCTTTTGGAAAGTCAGCCCCTACTGAGTTGCCAAAACTAAGTAGCCTCTTTATAAAGACTTCTAGACTCAGGTTCACATCTCATGTCTGAATACTCAAACATGGCTTTAGTTGAATTGTGACTCACTATATTATGGAAGGTCAGTTATTCTTTTAGCATGTTTCATGTGTGGTAGATTAAGCATTTTTATATTGCAATTAATAACAGATACAGTCATTAAATCCTGAATAAATGCTAACTTGGACAAACAAATTTGTAAAATAATGTTCCACCTGTCTTCCAGTTTCTTTGTATACATTCTAGCAGAATAGTGCCTCCTTGTGGCTTTAGTAAGTCATAGGACATTTCATTATCATCTATTATACTGTGTATGTCAACTGTGTGATCCAAGGTATTGTGGTATATTCATCCATAATACACTTCGTTCATTTAGGTATAACATGCAAGGTTAACATAGAACATAGCAGTTGTATTCCTTTAATCTGGTTCAACAATTTCACAAACTATGTGCCTCCAGCCAAGAGTTTCTGATCCCTGTGAGCTGGTCTTATCAAACCTAACCTATTCATAGTGCCATAAGAAACAGCAGAAAATAAAAGAAAAATGTATTTTTATATCTCAGAATTGTTTCTATTTTTGGCATGTTATGCTTAAAAAAATGGAAAGGCAAGAAAAAAGAAATTCTATCATTATACTGAAGCACAAAATCTATAGCAGGAATATTGTTTTCAAAGTAATTGCATATAACTCTTTGAATGAAACAAAGTTGTCCAGGTGTGTGGAAAAGTGATTGAACAAAATTCTCTTTTGGCAAAAATAGAATTCTATGTGTTGCAAACATAACAATACGCCGCACACAATTCTACACTGTTATAAGCAAAATTGAACACAGGGAGGTGGGTTACAATGCACATTAAAAAAAAAAGTGGACCTTCAGCCTTGCTGTTGTAGCTACCACCTTCCTGATTTTTGTTACATGACTGCAGACATACCTGATTGCAAACATATACCCCTCAAACAGATCAATGTGATAGAAACTGGGGGAAACTGGACCAGCAGACAAATACATACATGCATAAACATCTTATTCAGCTTCTTCAAATTTCAAGCCAGTGAAAGTCACTGTGGTTGAAACTAAAGGGACCAATGTCCAAGAGAGAAATGGAACAACAGAGAGGCATTGCATTTTGAGTCATTTTGAATTATGTATAGAACTTGTTTAGTGACCACAATTGGGCCTGGCAACTCAGTTGTTTAGGATGTTTAGGAAGTGAAAAATGGTTGTGAAAGCTTTTCTTTTGTTTCATAGATGAATGTCATAAATGCAGGAATTGGTTATGGAGTTCCTTTTTCATCATCACTGTAATTACAAACACTCACTGTCCAAGATAGTAACTAAAGAAGGATTGCCTATATTACCTGTACTCTCCTTCCTTGCATCTGACTGTCCAATATGATAGTCAATTTTCCTCTGCCTTTGTCCAGGAACAGGGTACAAAAACCACTATCCTACCTCTAGAATGGTTAGGAGCCTATATCTATAAGAAGTGGCCTATATCCTTTGGGACACCAAGACAGCATTTTATCATCATCATCATCATCATCATCATCATCATCATCATCATCATCATCATCATCATCATCATTTTAACCATTGTCTATCCACTTATGCTTAACTTGCTGAAAGCATGCCAACCACATTTAATACATCATTCAGTTTCCTTTATTGAATCATCTTCCATTGAGTTCTGTTGGCCAAGGTATTGAGATCGACTACATCTAGTTCTCTTCCAGATACAGAAATTTGTCTTTCTTCAGTGAATTTATGAAACATAACTATTAAAAATAGTTATTCAATATAACCTGGCATTTAATTGTCCATAAACTATCACATTTTAACCATTAGATAACCCAAATTTCTTGTCGGACTTTAGAAAATGTCTGTCTGAATTACAGTGATTTAACATATTCCAGTGTTTGGATTTCTGGAAACAATTTTGTGCTGTACATAGCAGAGACCAGATGATTTGTGAATAGATTGAAACTCTAAATCACTTAAAATGGAATGTTTTTGCTACTTTGGCTACATTTTTAAGTTGTGATAATGGATGTTTTCTGTGTCATGTTGAATATTCATTATGCCAAGTGGTAGATATTGCACAATTCAGCCTAAAAGAAATGTTGTACAGCTGCGGCAGAGCAAAGAGTTGTTTTCTAATAAAGTGACCTGGTCTGTATTACTTAAGCCCCTGTCACACTGCACCAACGGATGGAAAGAGGATGTAAAACGTTGAAAAACACTTGCCATCCGTTGGTTAACGCGATGCTTCCGTTCTGTACTCACTGCGTCCATTTTTCTTCCTCTCTATCCGTCCGTCAGCATCCGTCGACTGGTCCATCGCTCAAAAAAGTTTTTTGAGCTGCCGCAAAACTTTTCTGAAGAGAAAATGTATCCAATGCGTCCGTTCTGAATCCGCTAGGCAATACAGGGAACATCCGTTCTGCATCTGTCGGCATCCGTTACGCGTCCGCTAACATCCGCTAGGCATCCGCTGCCCATCCGCGCAACTCAAATCCGCTCCAGCACGAAAGCGGACACAGGGAGGAAGCGGAACGGACATGGAACGGACGCGGAACGGACACGCAGCATAAGTAGCACGGACGGAGAAGGATGAAAGGGATGCAGCTCGCAAAGAAATCATTTAAAATGGAAAAAAACGTTCGCAGAGGGGAAACTATCTCGGATATTAAGGATGTCTAGAGGATACCTAGAGGATGCAAAAGGACACATAGGGAAACCTATATTGCCTATAAAAAGGGGGAGCAACTCACCTGGATCTCACTTTCAGACCAGCAGTCCTGCTTGTGCAGACCTCTGCAAGCGCTTCATCATGCTCTTCTTTGCTGTTCCACAGCATCCAGTCATGTCCACCATGGACCGTAACACAGTCCTTTTGGTAGCCACCATCGTTCTGCAAACAGTGCGAAGCCATCTACAGGCTCTTTCAACTCTACCTACGGGAAAGAAAAGGAGGCGGCCAAGAAGCGTCTGGGTCCAAAGATGGATCGCCAGAAGAGCAGAGTAAGGACTGTACAACAAGCTGATGGTGAGAGCTCAGAACGAGACCCTTGTGCAATTCTAGAACTTCATGAGGATGCCTCCAGCCATGTTTGACGAAGTTGTTGGCAGCGGCTGACACCAGGTTGACCAAGAGCAAACACCAACTTCCGGCCCAGCCTGGACCCTGGGCTCAAGGTAGCATTGACTCTGCGCCACCTGGCCTCAGGGACCACCTACAGGAGCATGCAGTACAGCTGGAGGGTGCCACACAACACCAATCAGCATTGTGGTGAGAAGTGGTGCAGGCCATCATCGAAGAATACCTGGGAGAGCTCCTCCAGTGCCCCTCCACTGAAGAAGGCTGGAAGAAATTTGCCAAGAGCAGTGGTATCAGAGGTGGAACTTCCCCCAAACCGTTGGAGCCATCAGATGGCAAGCACGTGGCCTGCAAATCTCCATCCAACTCAGGCTCCCTTATTTCAAACTCCAAGGGCTTCTTCAGCATCGTCCTCTTTCGCCATGGTCAATGCTGACTACAAGTTCATTGTACATCGATGCCTGCAGGCAACGGCTTCATCTTCAATGCCCAGGTATACAATGGCAGTGTCCTCAGGAGGGGCTGGAAGGCAAACCTCATCGGTGGGCTTCCCAGATCCGACCCCTGCCCAACGACACGCAAGATGTGCCTACTTCATCGTTGGGGGATGACGCCTTCTCCTCAGAACCCTACTCTCATGAAGCCCTACCACTTCCACATGCCTCACCGTGAAGAGAGGATTTCAACTACAGTGGTGTCGAGGGCAAGGCGCGGTGGTGGAGAACGCCTTTTGCATCCTGGCAACAGGTTCCAGGTACTTCTCACCATCATGCAGCATCGCCCAGAAGACCGTGATGAGGATTCATGGAATGCTTGCTGCATTCTGCACAATCTCATGCGCACCCGCTACCCAGTCTTGCAGACAGGCTCGTGGACCTCCAACAAGGCCAATGCGGACATGGAGCCTGTGGAAAGGAAGGCAAGGGGAACCTGAATAGACACTGTGGATGTGCCAGGCCCAACAGAGCTTTCAGTGAAGGGAAGAGCCAGCACAAACCTCCTGAAAACACTGGTGCAAACTCCCAGCTGGAGCAGTGGATGGCAAGACAGGATGATAGTATGATTAATGATGCTTCCTTCAGCCTTCTCATCACACTGATGAGATTGGGCCATGCTATGTTGGGTGGGCCTACAATGAACAGGGAATTTAATAAAGAGTTCTGTTTAATTTGTCGACATGTGTGGGATGATTGATTACATTATTATTGATAAAAAAGGGGCCATAGGTGTGGCACTGGTGTATGTACATTATAGTATCCCATATCTTGCACTGGAGTTTATCTATCCCCACAGCTATCTCAACCCATTCCCCACAACTATCTAACCCAATCCACAGATACCCTAACCCATCCCACAGGTATCCCTGCCCATCCCACAGCTATTACCCAGCCAAAGGGTCTCTCTGCCCACCCCACTGCTCATCCTTACCCATCCACAACACATACAAAGGCTAAACCATTTCTAAAAATTTTTTTTTTTTTTTTTTTTTTCCACCAAGACTTTATTGACAAAAATAAATGAAGCAAGTTGTGAAGCAAAGATTTAATCTTAATTAATAACATGCTATAAAGAAAAATGACCCAAGTCAAGTGTTCCAAATAAAGTCCTACCGGTAGCCCCCAGGTCCTATGGCACTCTTCTCTGTCAATCAGAGGTGTGGCCAGTTCTCAGGGGTGAAGGGTCCAGGTGCTGTGGAGGTGGCTGCTGCTGGAATGCTGGTCTGAAGCGCCACTGGGAGGCCTGGCCCTGGAGAGGAACAACAGGGGACGGTGTGTTGAGAAGCCTCAGGACAGCTGGGCTTCAGCCCCGTGATGTTGAGAAGCTCCTTCCTCCCATGCCATGGGGTGTCAGTCCCAGTACCGACGACAGATGTACTGAGGCCGACTGTGCTGGGGTGCGAGAAGGAGCAGTGAGTGGGCTGTCTGTGTCTGGCAGCTGGCGGTGAGGACTCGCGTGCAGGTGCATCCGGTGGGGTGGGTGGCATTGGTGGCATCTGTGAACTGCGTGGCAACGGTGCATCCGATGAGTCTCGCCTGGACTGGGAAGGGCTGCTACCTGTGCTGCTGAACCTCCTGGTGCCGTAGCCCTGGTAAGTGAGGGCCTGTGGAAAGCCTTGGCAAATGGAGGGACTCAACTTGGTGGTGAGGAGCAGACCTGGCTGGGTGGAGCAGGTTCATCTGAATCTGGCAAGGGTTGTGGAAGCAGATGCGGTTGATCGCGTCCTTCACTACCTGGTTACTGGGGTTCCGCCATGTCCGTGAGGTTGTGGTTGACATAGGTGAGGAAGGGCTTGCAGTTGTGGGATAGGAGTCGTGTGGACCAGCTGAGAGAGGATATCTATGGCTGCTTCCGGATGGTGTCCTTGATCTCCAGCAGGACAGTGTGGCTCTTGTCCCTTCCTGTCGACTCTCTGCTTTCTGTGGAGGTGGAGCTGGGGTTGGATGTGGGGTAGGGACTGTTGGTGGAAGTTGCCGTCTCCTTTCTCCCACTGCCGCCAGGAGTCCTCCACACGCTTAGCCATGCGTTAGAACAACTGTCGCGGGTTCTCCGTCATGGCACGCCTCACAGACACGCTGCCTGGAGACAGGAGCTGACTCTCGGCTGGAGAAGGACTGGCTCTCAGCTGGCTGCCTGAGAAGAGAGGTTGTGAGAGGGTTTACCTCGGGGCCAGATCTCACCCTCCAGAAAGCTGGCACTTGCCTGGTGTAGGTCTCTCTGTCCGTCAGCTGACCGCGGCCTGGCCAGGAATTTCTTCAGGTGCAGCTTCCCGTACCAGGTGTGCATGATGCTTCCACCAGCGAGGAGCACCTCCAAAGTGTAGCCCAGGCTTCTCCGCCCTTCTCTCTCCAAGCAGCCTGCTTCCTTTTTGGTGTCCCTGTAGAGCCCTGTGTCCCTTCCGCCATAGATAGTCATTCTCTCTCAAGCCACCTCCAGCAGCCCCGCCCGGCCGCCGGCGGCCGCCGCCCCCGCGCCCCATCCTCATGTTCCTCCTTGTTGAGTAATTGCCCTCCTTCTCGTTCTCGCATATGCCTCTTCCTCCCTGTGGCAGGACCACATTGGGCCCTCATCAGAGGGGCTTCCAGGTTGTAGGGGATTGCTCCTCCAACAGCAGCACAGCAGCAGCAGACAGGTCAGCACAGCGAGCGCACACACAGCGGACGCAGCAGCAGAGCCAGCAGCACAGAGACCGGATCAACGAGAACACCAGCACGCCAGCAGGACACAGGAGCACCAGCAGACAGGAGCACCGAGCAGGACGCAGGAGCAATTGCTAGGAACAGCAGGAACAGAGCAAAGACCAGGGAGGCATTGACAGGAATCAAACAGGACAGCAAGACCAGGAGCACGAGCAGGACGAGTCAGGAAAGGAGCAGCTTCAGCAGAGTAAGCACCAGCAAAAAGCACACCACCAGAAGCAGCATCATCAGCTCCTCCTGAAGCAGAAGCGAGCAGACAGCCCCAGAGAGCGAGCCCATGCTCAGCAGCCCAGCAGAAGCACAGTGAGCGGCCAGGGGTGGGGTGTGGCCCCTGTCCCTCTTGCCAGGGCTGGGCAAGCAAATGGCCTAGCTTTCTCTTCTCCCCATGGTTGTGCGGGTTGCTGGCTGGCAGCCAAGGCTGGCAAGGCAAGCCAAGGCAGGCAGCGTTGGCTGGCTGGCAGGAAGGCTGGAGAAGGCCGGCAGCAAGGCTGCAAGGCAGGCTGGCAGCAAGGCTGGCAGGGAGCTGGCAGGCAGGGCAGGCTGCCAGGCTGAGCGCCAAGCTGCAGGGCAGGCTGGCAAGGCACTCGGATGTGTCTGGAATGTTCTTTCCTCTGATGGTGACCTGCTTGGGAGATGCTTCCCTTTATATCCGCGGGCTTGACAAATGCATCCTCCCCGCATGCGCAGTGAATGCTAGTTGCATCCGCTAGGCTTCCGACTAGGCATCCACTTAGGCTTCCGCTGTGCATCTTGCTCCATCCGCTCGGCGATCCGCTGGTGCATGCGGCTTCATCCGCTCGGTGTCCATTCTGCATCCGCTGTTATCCTTTCCGCGTCCACTTTGCTGCGGTCCCCCAGAAGCCTTGTGGTGTGATGTGCCATCCACTTCCCATCCGCTCATCCGCTTCCATCCTGCTAGGCTTCCATGGAGCATCGCTTTCCATCCGCCCTGTGTTCTTTCCCCCCGTCCGTTCCTTTCGTGTTATTGCTCTGGTTATGCAAATTTTTGCCCCTTTTGAGAGCGGATACAACGGATGGAACATTTTTCTCATCCGCTGTGTCCTTTTTACAAATGTTTTGCATCCGTTGGCCAGTGTGACAGGGCCTTTAGCAGTTGGGCACACTTAGAATTCTTTATAAACGAGCAACTGTATTGACTGAAACTTGTGAATTCTAATGACTAAGGGGAAATGTATGAATATTTTCAATGTAAAGAAAAGATGCATGCTTACTCAGTGTTCATTCCATGTGGTCAAATAAATGATGATCTTGAGACAAGCTACAATCACCTTTGAGTAAGCAGACTAAATTTACGTAACACAATTAATAAAATATAGTTGACTAGTTTGTGGCTCATGCAAATCATGTTCTCATTTCTCTTCACATCATATTTTTGAATACTTTTAATTCAGGACAGCAGATTTTAAACAGTAATTTAAACCTAGTTGGCAGACTGAAGCATTCCCCAATCAGTTTAAATCCATACAGTTGAGGACTCTTTTTACCAAAGATTTCTTTCTTTCATGCAAAGTCTAGGAAAAAGAGAAAGGATTTTCCTGCTTAATTTCTATAAATACTGACCCAAGCAAGCAACATGACAATTCTGCAACACAAGGGGTAGCTATGCAACCATGCATATATATGAGGACATTTTCAATGAGACATTTCATTTTCCAACCAATGTAATAAAATCTGTACCACTGAAAAGTTTACTCAACAAATAATGAATACTGAAAAGGCAAGAAACCCATATGCAAAATCTCAGATGCAGAAATCGATATAAAATCAATGTTGTCAGCAGAGCTTAACAAGTTAGTTCGTACCTCCTTGAATAAGATCTTGAATTTTTGAAATGTAATTACTGAGGGGATAACTGAAGAGGTACCTGAACTTTTGAGATATTAAACAAAAGTTTTGTTTTTTCTCTTTGTAGAACACTAAATAAATGCAGACACTAAATAAAAACAAGACTTTTGGGGAGATTGATTATTGCTTTGCCCAATCAAGCAAAAAATTAGCTGGCAACTAGACACAGCTATCTATTGATCTTGTCATTAAATGATAAAGCTGCTGAAATGGAAACTCTAAACTTCACATACCGTATTTTTTGATGTATAAGATACACTCCCCCCCCCCCAAAAAAAAAGTGGGTGGAGATGTCTGTGCATCTTATATAGGGAATGTTGCTGAAGCCTGCCCACTCACCGGCCCCCATCTTTCGGCCTCTGGCTTCCAGCAAGTTGCCTCATTGCAGTAAACAGCCCGGTCAGCTTCAGCACAAACTGATTAGCCCAAGCTATGGCTGGATTAGTTTCAGGGTGCAGGGATTGCCATCACCTATTGCCACCTCTGCATGCTCCATTTTCTGCTCGTTCCGATCCCCATTGCCTGGAATAAAATACAGTGCACCTTCAGAATTAGGATAACTTTATATGTTTAAATGGTTAATGAGACAATAGATTGGAGAAGCTGCCCTGCAATTCCTAAGGCTGGTTTTGTAGAAAAATTAAAGGAAAAATAACTTATTGAGGAGTAATCCAGATGCATCTAATGTTATGACACTTGTTTTCATGGCTAATTATGAGAAGCAGTTTGATTTTCATTTTAGCAGCTGAGGCTGTGTCAAGCAAGAATAGTAGACAGTTCTGGTAGATGTACTGCTCTATCCATTGGCTCAGAAACGGATGCTTATATAAAATGGATTAGATATACTTGCAGTCTGCAATTACTGCATAACCAAAGTAGTTTTTTTTTAAATAGAACTAATGTTTGTTACTGATTCTGCACTTGTTGTATATAAATGTGGTAGCCCACAATATATGGGTTCACATAACAAGCTAATCCATGTTCTTATCATGGCTGAATATAATTTAAAAAAAAATGTAGGAAGATTGTAGCTTAGCCAAATTGCTTGATTCCCAAATAGCATTAAGTAGTCAGCCACAATTGATGGTGGGACTTATTTGGCACACTAAATCCTATATATGATTTAGATGATTTGTAAAAAAACTGATGGGATTAGAAGCACAGACATGGCAAATAGCTTCCTTAAATTGGGCAGCATAGATAAAAATCAAAAAGATAACTGGTGGTAATTTTAAGAGAAAATATTTCTTCTTCCTTATTAATGCCAATGATTCAACTCAATTTTGAGTATTTTTGATAGTCAGCAAACTTTGTGGATTAATCTTTGTGGATTAATCTGATGATTATATCTTGCCTCTGAGATACAGTTCTCTCTTGATAAACCACATAGAAATTATGGGAAAATATAAATGCAATGATTTTCCTTTACTGCTGGGCCTGGATATTGATATTTTCAGAAATGATGACCGTTGAAATTTTAAATGGCTGGTGAAACATTAGAATTCATACTTCTTTTCCTTGAATTACTCACTTATTCTTTCCTTGAATTGCTCACTAATATACTAGTCTAGTAGTCATTGACATGTTTTATGAAGTATATTTGCTAACATAAATGTCTCAGCAATGCCAGAGGTGATAGAAGTAGAGAACAATAGGGATGATAAAACTATATTTTATTTGAAATATTTATCTATTTATTCATGTATGTTGGCATGCTTGCCTTCAAATCAGTATTGATTCCTGGCAACTTCAGGCTTTGTGCCTCGGTGAAACTGAAACTTATAATTTTCTGGCTTGTAATTTGTTGTCTTAACCCAGAGGTCCCCATACTTGACAACTTTGGTAGCTTTGCTTGCTGAGGAATTCTGGGAGTTGAAGTCCACAAATCTTCAAGTTGCCAAGTTTGGAGACTTAACCAATTGCCTTAACCAATTCACCACACTGGCTCTCTTGAATGTATTGCTTCAATTTTCATATAGTTAAAAATTAACCCATAGAAATATCTGGGATAAGTTTTTTTTTAAAAAAGAAGTCAGGATAGTGATTCAATCCCTGGTCTTTTATATGCTGCCATTTAAAAATTTTTTTCAATGTTAGTGATTAACATAGTCAGGTACAATGGAAGTGATAACAGATAATTATGGGAAGAAAGCAGAAAGGAGAATGGTAAAAGGAGCCTGCATGGCTTGCTGCCAGCAAGACAATTAACAAGTGGAATGTAAACAAAACAGCAGTTAAAAGGAATCAAATATAAATAACATGTAAAGATGAACATAAGGTAAAGGTAAAGGTCCCCTCAAACATACATACTAGTTGTTTCCAGCTCTAGGAGGCAGTGCTTATCTCCAGAGATAGTATTCAGCAGGTTCTGACCAGTTCTAGGGAACCAGTAGCGGAAATTTTGAGTAGTTCATAGAACAGGCAAATATCACCTCTAACTGGAAATTTTGCAGTATCCTCCCCTGCCACGCTGACCAAGCCACGCCCACAGAACCAACAGTAAAAAAATTGAATCCCTTTACTGCTTATCTACATTACAAAGCCACATCGCCATGGTCATGTGGCCAGCATGACTAAACATCAAAGGTGCAGGGAACGCTGTTATCTTCCCACCAAAGTATTTCCTATTTTTCTACTTGCATTTTTACATGCTTTCGAACTGCTAGATTTGCAGAAGTTGGGACAAGTAACAGGAGCTCACTCCGTTACATGGCACTAGGGATTCTAACTGCCAAATTGCTGACCTTTCTGATCACCAAGCTCAGTGTCTTAGCCACTGAGCCTCCACAACCTTAAGATGAACATAGAATTTTGTAAAAAATCATGATGACATCAAAATAATATTAAAATCCTGATGTCATTACATGGATGCAATTATCTATTGTATCATGATATCTGACACAAGTATGTGAGCTTCATTATTTGGGTGATGCACTTATTCCGTTTTCTGTCTTCTCTGCTCAGAGATGCTCATGGACAAATAGATTGTGTGTAGCAACTTGAGCTACTAGCTGGATGTAGAACTGAAAAAAACAGTAATATAATTTTGTCCGGATTTAAGATTTTTTTGCCACTAATATTATGTGTGTAGCAAGCTATTTTTAGAAGTCCTCAACTTATGATCATAATTTGGACTGGGATATCATTGAACGAATGAAGTAGTCTTGAAGCAAGATACTCGGCCACTTAGCTCGATGACTGCAATCCTGTGTCTCTCAGTTGCAATTGTTAAGTAATTGTGGGTGTAATAGGTAGATAGAGCAAAGATCTGCTGTTGAAAGACGGCAAGTGACGTCCCTCCATGTGCAGAAAGGAAATCATGTGCTGATCTAGACGGAAGAGCCAAGGAACCCAAGATCAGAGCTTTGTTTATACAGCTCAATGAATGCACGAAGGGGAAAGAAATATTTGCAACCTTTTACACCAGTTTCCCCACTGACTTTCTGGAGAAGCCAGCAGAGAAGATTGTAATTGGTGATTAGATGATTTGGGGACATGTGGCAACCAGTCATAAGTGCAACAGTTTTCTAACCACACTTATTCTGGGGGCAGGGGGGAGAGTGTGTGTTATGTATAGAACTTGGTAGACTCCAAATGCCTTAAACTGATTGGCCGAAAAGGCCATTCCTGGATTGGCCATTTAGGAACCAATCTGATTGGCCTGCCAGACAGCGGGAATACTCAAAGTACTGTCATTAGCCACAAGCCATGGGTAAGCCGCTATAAGAAGGGCTGCTGTGGCTTGGGCTGTTGTTCCATTACCATTGCATTACTTGTTGAAATAAAAGAGTTGTTGTTGGAACCCGGTCTCGCGCAACTTATCTTCAAATGGAACACTGCGCAACGAAGGTGGGGAATCATCAATTAGAAGACACGGAGACCCGAAGCACGCCAAGCGGATCCAGAACTGAGCAGAGAGATGGGCTGCTGTAACAACCGCCGGCCCCGTACCATTAACCCCTGATGGAGAGGATTTGGGAGTCCAGTATATCGGATTGCTTTCAATGGTTTTCTAGGAAAAGCAACGAACTGCAGGAGATATCTGACCAAAGGAAGAGGCGCTGTGTTCCTCACACCACTGTGCGACCAGCCATTGTTTAAAATGGCAAAGGCGCTAGCCAAACCAAGAAGATGTTAAAACAAACAGATGACTTGGGCCGCAGCTGAACAGAATGCCTCAAGCACACTACGCACCTGTGGTCTCCAACCTTT
>BHFT01052958.1:0-13326 GCA_004320025.1 Laticauda laticaudata | reverse complement strand
CCGGAGATAGACCCGACTAACGTATTGACAGTCCAATGCGCTCCACAAAACAAAATCACAGCTTCGAAATCCACAAAAACACACCAAGACATCAACAGAGACCTAGAGATCAACCGACCTATGGAAAGCTGTCGCTGCCTAATAAGATACGACAGACAAATCAGTAAGATATCTACACAGGGCATCACATAAAACTGCCTTCAAGCAGAAAAAAAATAGCAGCCATGCTTTAAACACCAAAGAAATATGACCTGGAAAACCAAGAGATATCGAATCCCTGTTCATATGCCTGGCACATACATTGGACAGACCAATAGAAGAATAGAGTACTGCCTGGATGACACAAAATCCAGTTAATAAGTGGAACGCACCTCCTCACTAGCCGCAAACACATTAAAACCAGAGGTCACGAACTCAAACTTCCAATGGCCACTAAACCTATGCCACTATAGGAAACCCCAGCACAGAACCATCAAGGAAGCCTAGAGATTGAAAAAAAAGACCTGAAGCATGAATAGAAAAGATGAATTCCACCAGACTCAATCATTGGAGTCCTGCACTCTCAAACTAGAAGATCTCCACACCACAGCAGGCAAACACCTGCGGCCAGACTCCCTCTGCATACCTCCAGCTAAAACACACCCCACTGGCACCCAGATGAAACCTACTTCCTAATCAATAACAGCCGTCCTTCATGCGAAGCCAAGCTGCACTGAAGCTCCAATACAGGAACAGAGTGTTGCCACCCAACAATAGCACAAAACAGACAAGAGAAACCAGAAAGATTAAATCAAAAACGCCAGTCCAAAACACAGACAAGATCCAAACAATCAGGATGTAGAAAAAAAACATCCTGCCACAAATAATTCGGCTAGCCTCAATTTAAACCAACGGCTGTAGAGCCTGACCCGACGAAACAAACTCAAAAAGAAGCCTATGATGGCAGATGAGATTCTGCTGATTTCTCTGAACTGGCAACACTTTCAAAAGCAGTTACAATGACTGGGATAAACCCGAAGGAAGCTGAAACAAATGTAATACCGCGAAAACTGAAAAAAAACAAATATCTGACCTCTACATAGGAGGAAATAATAGCCCGATCAAAAGCTATGAGATAGCTGGAAGTAAAAGAGCAGGATAATTCTTGACCTGACCAATCCACGCAGCTGCAGAGACAACAATGCAACACCAACTCTGCTTCAAATTAACATTTCATCATCATAGCCTAAATGTATCCTGAAAAGAACAGAAATGGCTTTACTCAGGAACGAAGTTCACAGCAAAAGATTCCAATTGGGTGTGATCCCACATACGAACTCAATACAGAAGCCTGATGATGGCAGATGAGATCCTGCTGAAAAGTTGCTACAACTTTAAAAGCACTACAGTGACGTGGGATAATACCCGAAGGAAGCTGAACAGCTTATATATATATATAATGCCATTACCATCAAGTGGCTTATTGTTGGTAATATTCACAAATGCACTCTTCAGAGAAAAAGGCAGCAGTTGGAGGTAGTGTTCAAGCCATAGAATCCTTTGCAGCATGCATACTTTTTTCCATGCTGGGAATTAGTGGTTTCCATGTCAGGAGGACTGATTCTGTAAACTGTTCTCATAGCAGGACTGAGAAAGAGAAACAAAGGGTTCATTAAATTGTGGGAAGAGTTGGAGAAAATAAGTACCAGACTGAAACTTCAGTGGGTATAAAGAAGGAATGTGACCTCAGGTTGACTGTTACTGCTTTCAGTGGATTCATTCTAGTATGCAATGAATATCCTTATCTCACCATGCTTTGGGTAGCTTCTGCTAAAGGGTCAGAGTCCAACAGCCACCACGGGAGTCAAATTATAGAGGGAATCAGCCTATTAGCATGCTTCCTAGTTGTACCCAGCAATGTTGTTTCTCCATCTCAGCAACTTTAAAATATATGGACTTCAACCTCCAGCATTCCCTGGCCACCACATTTTAAAGTTGCTGAGGTTGAAAAATGCTGGTACAAAGGATGGGGAAGAAAACTATGTTTTTCTTATTCATGAATTCTAATCAAAGCCTTCCACAGCAAAAAGGCATTGCTTCTTCTGTTCCTACCATACAGTCAGGAACAACAGGAGATCATTCGGGCAGCCAATTAGGATGGATTACAAGCACTGTAGAGTAAATAAACAAATCATGCCAAAGGATGACTGGGCTGCAGATTCTCTAGGCTTGAAGGATCATTAGAAGCAACAACTCTTTGGATGCAGTTGCTCAAGAAATGTTGACGACATCCGTGCTCTACTGCCTTGTCTCTAGTAGCCTTGTTACCACAATTCAGTAATTATTCTGCTCACTTGCCAAGCCTCCTTTAACCTGGAAAAAAAAATCAGCTCCAAGCCACAGGTATCTCATCTATTGTAAAAATGCAGCTATCTTTACAATTAATCAATATTTGAGGATTCCATTGTTATCTGAAAAGGCCTTTCTTGTCTCATAGCCATAATTTTTCTACATATTTTGACTCTGAAGGCCCCATTGGAAATGGACCATCCAAGCATAAATTATGAGATCCAACTAATATGAGATCCTCCTTCCTTTCTCATGGTCCTTTGTGGGCTTTTCTTCTGGATGTGGACAGATGATTAGTTGGCTAGTTCATCTTTTTCCCCCCTTTAATGCACAGCAGAAACCCTGGAGTACATGAGGCTATGTGACAAGTGCATATTTATAGGCAGACATAATGAAGATATCATTTCCAACCACACCACTTGGCCACATCCTTTATTGATTAGAAAATCATTTAAAAATGCATTTTCTGAATCATAAGGATTACTAAAACTACTTGCAGGCAAGGCCATCAGGATGAAACACCTCTTCTCAGCCAACTGTGCCAATAAAAAATCCATATTGTAATCTGCTGGCGATTAATCCATTTTATGTTGAGAAAGAAGGAAGCTAAGAACTTGCTTCTAACCCCACTAATTATTATTCTGTATGGAAACCATCAGGCGAGATCTCAGAGGGGAACTAAAATAACCTGGCTTAGCAGTGTCTTTAAGTAATTGTGACGTCTAAGGAACTGTAACATGCTGCAATAAATAAATGCACTCAGTTAACACAATTAACTATAAAAACCCAACACACTTTTGGGTTAGCAGATAACTCAGTCCTTCACTTTTAATTGATATTTAGTTCAGGCTGTTTCTCTGGACATGCCTAGGGAAAAGAAAAAGGAAAATAATGGGGACTGAATCAACCCTTCACTTGGAACAATGTTTGGCACCAGATGTCTTCATTTTTGGTGTGTGTGTGTGTCTGTGTCTGTGTCTGTGTCTGTGTCTGTGTCTGTGTCTGTGTCTGTGTGTGTGTGTGTGTGTGTGTGTGAGAGAGAGAGAGAGAGAGAGAGAGAGAGAGAGAGACAGAGAGGCACACAGAGACAGACACATAGAGAGATGTCTCAACTAGTTCAAACTTTATTTGAAGAAAGAAAAATTATTTTTGAA
Source organism: Laticauda laticaudata (assembly GCA_004320025.1). Classification (NCBI taxonomy): domain Eukaryota; kingdom Metazoa; phylum Chordata; class Lepidosauria; order Squamata; family Elapidae; genus Laticauda; species Laticauda laticaudata. The sequence continues at coordinate 9,844 of BHFT01052958.1, read as the reverse complement.
ACCACTTTCTTAGGAAAAAAACAATGCAGACATTCTTTGAAATGGAGGGAAACCTTTTTTTTGGGTTGTACTTAACCAAGTAGATTGCATGTGAGTGAAGAGCCTGTCTTTCACTGTTCAGTCATCTCTTCTCTGGTCTGCTGCCTTCCTAATTTCCCATTTTTCAATTAAACCATATGGGGAAAATAGCAGAGGAGAAAGATCCTGTGGGATTTTTCAGACTGGGATTTAAGGAGGTTCCTGAATAATGGAAATGTTTGTTTGTTTGTTCAATATGGACATATACAGAGGTGGTATTCAGCAGGTTCTGATCAGTTCTGGAGAACTGTTAGAAGAAATTTTGAGTAGTTCGGAGTACTGGCAAATACCACCTCTGACTAGAGATTTTACAGTATCCTTCCTCTGCCATGCCCACCAAGCCACACCCACAGAACTGGTAGTAAAAAAAATTGAATTTCACAACTGGACATATAGCAATGAAACAAGAAATAAAACAAGAATCAGACTCCATCCATCCATCTATCCATCCATCCATCCATCCATGCATCCATTCACACCGCCCATCCATTCACACCACCCATCTGGACTCTGGGTAGTGAACAAAGAGAAGAAGTGTTAAATACAATGAAAATTAACAAACAATTAAATCGATTAAATAGATGCATCAATAGAATCAAAGATACAAGTCCGGGTTTTAAGATAATAAAAATAAACTAAGATAAGAAGGATAGCAACTGCAGAAGCTTAATTAAATGTTTAAATCTAGATAAAAGACCCAATAAAAATTATTAGAGCAACAACATTTGTACAACCATTATTTCCAATAATAAGCTGGTGGGGGGGAGGATTTTATCATGAAATTTTGAAAGAATTTATTAAGCTCTTTGAGAAAAACTAGGAAAAACAGAAGCCCCATTCATAGGAAGAAAAGAGACCACTGCAGAGCAGATTTTAGCATGGTGTGACAGCCTTTTATTTTAAAATTCATCTCTAGATTACCTGAAATAATAGCAAAGCAAGTGTAAAATACTCTTACTTTCACCACTGAGTAAATACATTAGAGATAGAATGAGAAAAATAGTTCTCCAAGTCAGAGTGCTAAATACTTGAGTTTTAGCATTAAACTGGACACAAAGAAAACATTTGGAGGCTACTTAAGGTTTGTCTTCAAGAGGAGTGATTTTTAATAGAGAAAATAATTTGCCACCTAATCTGCTGAGAGGAATATAACTATCTGGCTGCACTCTGAAAATAATTGGCCAGAGTGTAAGTGAGTTAAACCAAACTTTTATATAGAATATAGAATCACAAAGATTTAAATTAGTGTATTAAGACATCATGAATCAGAGAGAGGACGAAGCACAACTCTGGATTTCTACCTTTGCACAATCCTTCCTCTTTCTTCCAATATTTTAGATAAGAAACAGCCATGGGATTCACTGTGGCTCCCTGTTCCTATCAACCTTCTTAGATGAGCAAATAATTTTATACTAATCCAACATGACAACTTTTAGACAAACCCTCCCCCCCCATCAAAAGGGTGTTGGAACTAAATTCAGTCAGTACTGCTATAAACTTGGAAATATTATAGTAATATGTTTTAAAGTGTGAAGCTGAGTAAAACAAAAAAGAGAAACCAAATCCTTTCCTATTTTCAGATACCATGTCTTGCATCCCCACTTTCTGAAAAGTATCATTGAAATGAGTTTCAGTTGCCCACCTCCTTGCTCACTTCTTTTATTTATTTAATTAATTTGAGTAAACATTAGTGCTACCTGCAGTTTTGGGAACTTGTGATTTATGTGCTTGGGTTTGAAGGAGAAAAGCAACAGCTAACCCCAATGGCACAAATTGCTTTTTGTGCAAGTTCTGCAGACAAACCTGTGCATTAAATGGATTATATGTGCACTCATGAACAAGTCACAACTAAGGGAAGCTAATGAGTCTTGGGAGCAAAACACTATGACAGTCTCTCAGTTGGTTTAATAAAGATGAGAGAGCATCATAACCAAATGACATTCAGGAAGCTATTTAAAGCCTGGCTAATTTCCCAAGCTCTGGGACAAAGTGAAGGCTGAATTTTTGCTGGTTGTTTATTCTTATTCTTATTATTTGCTGTTAGTTTTTTTTTATTTTTTTCTCCTTTTTAATTGTAAGCCACCCAGAGTCATTTGGAGTCAGGTATCCAATAGAGTGCATTAATCAACAAATAAACTTCCAGAATCTGTTTTTGAAGAATCTTTCAACATGCTTTTTATTTATTTGTCCTGCGTTTCTGTCCTTTTAAATTCTATCTGACTGTACACATGGCCAAAATGCCAGTCTAGGACACATCTATGATTAGCCCAGAGGTGGTATTCAGCAGGTTTTGACCAGTTCTGGAGAACTGGTAGCGGAAATTCTAAGTAGTTCAGAGAAACAGCAAATACTGCCTCGAACTGGAGATTTTCCAGTTCCCCTGCTGCACCCACCAAGTCACACCCACAGAACCGGTAGTAAAAAAAAATTGAATCCCACCATATGGGTAGCCCTATAGTTTTTATTTTATTTATTTTTATTTTATTTGGTTTGTCAATTGCTTACAAGATAATAGGTATAAGTAAAACCATAGTTATGAATACATGGATAATGACATTACTATAAAGAAAAATAAAAGAAACAATAGGACAGGGAAGGTAGGGCACGCTTGGTGCACTTATGTACGCCCCTAGAGACCTCTTAGGAAGGGTGAGGTCAATCATAGAAAGTCTAAGTTAAAGTTTTTGGGTTTGGGAAGAAACCACAGAGTCAGAAGAGTATTCTAAACATTGACCACTCTGTTGCTGAAGTCATATTTTCTGCAGTCAAGTTTGATAAGGTTAACCTTGAGTTATCTATTGTTTGCTCTTGAAGCTGAAGTATTCATTGACAGGTAGGAGATTGCAATGTATGATTTTATATACTATACTTTAGAGTTGGACTGAAGTGGCATATGTTCTAGGTAGTCTAGGTTGAGAGATTTCAAGTCTGGTGGCATAAAGTATTCTGCAACGAGTAGAAGAGTGGAGAACTCTTCTTTGTGAAATATTTCTGGACTTTCTCAACTGTGTTAAATTCAGATACGTAATTGTGATTCCAGACTGATGCAGCTGTATTCGAGTATTGGTCTAGCAAATGTTTTGTATGCTCTAGTTAATAGTGTAATATTACCAAAAAAAAGCGACGTAAGATGAGTACTCCAAGATCCTTGACAGAGTTTGGATCATCAGCAAGGTCTTGATTATTCAGCCTGTATTTTATTTTCTGGTTTTTTTTGCCAATATGTTAGACAGAACATTTATTTGTTGAGATTTGAAGTTGCCATTTGTTTCACATTCTGAATAATAGTCGAGATCTTTTTGAAGGGTAGCAGTATTGTCGGTTGTGATTAATAGTTTTGCATCATCAGCCAAGAAGAACACAGTTGCTCTTAATATGTCACAGAGGTCATTTATGTAGAGTATGAAGAGAGTTGGTCCTAAAACACTTCCTTAGGCTGGCAGACACCACTGTTGACAGGTACAGAATTTGATAGGACGCTCCCAATTTTGACCATTTGTTGTCTGTTTGACAGGAATATCTTATTAATATTATTAATCTTATTAATAATATTATTATTAATAGTCTTATTAAACAAAAGGATTTGACCCCAGTAATACTATTTTTTAAACACACCATTTGCATTCTTATTAAGCAATAAGAATCATTGCCATTAATTATGAAAAGAAAAAAAGTACAAAATAATGTCAGTATTTTTTTATTAATCACTATTCCAAATTCTATTATACCTTTTCTTTAATTAAAGAAAAACAACACACTTCTTCTCTCTTCTAAATAAATGCTTTTCTTGCTGCAATTTCTCAAAAGTGATGTTTAAAGAATAATCAGGCCAATTAGATAAATATTTGAACATGAATGGAAATTCTTGGGAAAATAAATTCAAGGTCAGTCATCTTGAAATTTAAAAAAAAAACATTTTTGTGGGAATTAGCTCTTTTCAGCCAATCGTCTCATTTTTTTTTAATCTTTGGTTTGGGATTTGCCATTATTTAGCAGCAATATGGGGCTTGGCCTGCAGTTTGTTATAGATTTGATGTCCTTGAGATGTGTGTTAAAGTCTAAAATTCTGCATTTCATAATGTTATCCATGAATATATACATGAAATTAGGCATATATTGTCAGTTTAAAAGGAGTAAGTGGCATTAACAGGAATGTGGATATTAGGTGATCCATAGCTATTGCTTAATTGATCTTTGAACAAGCCTTCAAAGTCTCTCACCAAAGACTCCTAAGCAAACTTTAGAAGTCAGGAGATTAAAACAGATTACTTCTATGCATTGGTAATAGAAATCCAAGAATACAAATAAACTGAGTGATGTAAACATTTTGCTGTACCAAAGAACTCTATTGAGCCTTGGTCATCTTGAGCTGGAAGGAACAGGAAAGATGGCCAAATTTGCTAAGAATGCCCAATTATACAGGTGTGTAAAACACAAAAGGACAAAGTTTGAAAGAATCATTTATTTAAGGGTAAAATAGCATAGGGTTTTTTTTTGCAAGAAATCTTACCTTGCAATCTGAAAATAGCAGTGGCTGACCCAAAAGGAAGATTTCTTATAGGATAAGTAGATATTGATTACATCTTGCAGCAATTATTATTAAATACTTTATTGTGGTTTGGTACTCTGCTTCATATCTGCTATTTCTCTGATGTGCAATTATTTTGGGCCTAAGCAGAAAAATAATTTAAAGAAATATCCTGATCCATGACTTTTTCTAATACAGCATTGTAAAATATTTTACTGTTCATTAGCTTCAGCCATGTATTAAAATGATTTTGTGCATCTAAGACAATAAATGATCAAAATGATGTACATTATAGGTACTAATCCAGTGATGGAGTTCAATATCTGGAGGTAAAGCTCAACCTTATTTCAGCCACAAACAGGTGAATGGTGGTCTCTGAAATACAGTTCATATTTTCACTCTTTTACTGAAGCTGAAACTTTTAGAGGAGAAAAACCCTGGAGAATTTTTCAACTTCATACTATGTGTAGAAGTAATGTGTAGAAGTGTTCATACTATGTGTAGAAGTCATGTGTAGAAGTGTTCTTTGGGTAACTTTTCCTCCTGTTGATATGAATGTAGCTCTCCCTCCATCTCCATCGACTCCATCTATCTAAAGGAAATTCTTTTTTTTTTTGAAATAACTCTCTGAGTACATCAAGTAAATCTTTATCAAACTTCACAACGTACCCTAGGGAAAGGCTGATACAAAAACAAATCCTACATGGCAGATGTCTTTCAGCATCATATAATGTTCTTATGAGAATCTAGACATAGTTGTGATGAGTGAGAAACAGGTGTATAATCATTAATCAGTTCTGAGTATAATTCATTCATTCTTCATTTTAAAAAATCTGAAAATAGATTTCACTATCATGACTAAGAAGAATCTTATTTTAAAAGAAGTTGCATCTTGCATTCATTCTAAAAGAAGTTGCATCTTGCATTCATTCTAAAAGAAGTTGCATCTTGCATTCATTCCATTGTCTATATAAATACCAAATAATTAATAGAATAAAATGTCACAGAGGAACATTAACAAATTGATTAAATTGCTTTAAAAAGTAGGCATCTTGAAAAACAAAATCCATGAAAACCAATGGAAATTATTTTTTTTCTGAGTAAGCCCATTAGAACTGCGATATTGCTGATATATTATGTATTTGTTCCATATATTGTAGTTCAATTACCAAACCGAATGAAAAAATGGCATATTTTAATGACACATTGACAAGTATGCTATAAAACAAGGCTTTAAAATAAAGAAGGGAAAGTGCTTATTTATAACTTTTCAGAACTATTGTAACTGCACTAAAATGTATTGCCAACATTCAATTTTTATGTAAAAGACTTATTTTATATTCATGAATATAATTTAAATGTTGAACATAGTCTGACATTAATCAATGGTCCTTTAATAACAGACATGTGCAATGGCAACTCTTCTATTATATTGGTTCTCTTCTTGGCTTCATAATTCTCTCCTTACTTTGATAGAATCCAACCATAGATTTTAAAAAAGTGTCAAGATGGAGTGGAAGAGTATATTCAACAGAAATTAAGACTGGAGATGAGATTAATAAAAAGTCAGGCTAAATTTCTTTTACAATTTATACAATGTTAATTTGATGTAGATCCTAGTACATAAAGAGTTGTATAAAGGCAAGGAGTTTTACTTTTTCATTACATGCATTGCAAACCTATAAATTCCTCTTTAGGGATATGGTCTACTCTAAACAAAACAGCCAACTACAATTCTTCTTTTGAAGGGCTCCATTGTTGCAATCAAGTCCAGTTCTAGATTAGAGAACTGCACCATGATTTAACTGATTATCAAGATATCTTTGATTCAGTGACCAGTGACCACATAGGCAGAATTTCTCCATAAGACTCTATCTCTGACCTGTTTTTTCAAGTCTCCAATTGTCCACTCATTGCCACCTTAACTGAGTTCATCCATTTTGCTGCTCATTGTCCTCTTCTCCTTCTTCCACCTTTCCCAGCATTAGAACCTTTTCCTGAGACCTGGATTTTTGCATAATAGGTCCAGGGTAGCTTGCTCAATGCCTCAAGTGAAAACTTTAGATTGATTTATTTGATGATCCATTGGGTTTCTTTTTTTAACTGTCTACGTATTTTTAGGCATCTTCTTTGACACCAGATTTCAAAGGCACCAATAATTGTTTCCATTTGTTTGGGAATGTGCCAAAATTGAAAATATTTCTGAAAAACAGCATAAAAAAGTGAAAAGCCATAGCAACACACTCTGTCATGCCCATTTAATGGCTAAATATAGTTAAAAATAAATAAAAAAGGGCACTTTCTAAAAATTCCTAACAATATTTACAGATGAATCAAATCATAAGAGGCATCAGACCATGACCATTCCTAGGGTACCAAAATATCAAGAGCCAGCCCTGGTTGCAATTGCCAAGGAATGTAGCATCCTTATATTTATAGAAGGTAAACTTCTATACTTTGCATATAGAAATTTGCAAACAGGGTTTGAACTAGCAAATCTGAGCTACAAAAAAAATTAAAAGGCTACCCAGTCACAACCAAGAGAGACAGAACTTTCTGCCCCTTGGTTCCCAAACATTGATTGTCCAGATTTTTTAATCCAGCACTAGCATTTATTCTGGGTTCTAGACTAAATCATTGGCATTTGCAAGAGTGGCTGGGAAAGTTCTTTTTTGTTTTCCTGCAGAGCCAAGGCCAACTATTGTCACTACATCTGTACTAGATGGGCTACTGGCTAGTCTTCTGTTAAGGTATCTCATTTTTAAATTAACATATTCATGACATTCATTTCATTGTAATCAAGGCATATACTTCCATACTTTTAGCTCTTGTGTTTGGAAAATTTTACACTTTTCTTTTCTTAAAAATTTTTTTTTCCAATAGTTTCATCCCATCTGCAAATTTCCATAGTTTTACATTTGTAAGAGAGAAATACATGATGAGCATTTTATATAAGCCAACAGCTCTTTCAGAAAACAAGTTTCAGCAGTGCTAGTATATAGAATTTTTGAAAAACAAGTAACTAAGATACAGCACAGATAAATCTGTTCCATAAAAGCAATATTGTCCATAGAAAATTAAACAAATAAACAAGAGAAGCCAAGATATTACAAAATGTCAATAAATAGAATATCAGGAAGAAAATAAACACCTTTTGCTTTTATTGCTGTTTTTCCAGTGTCCTAATGTGTTCAATTTCACATCAATATACGGTTGAAGGAAAGTTTTCTTAAGTTGGAGTCTATGTCAGCTTCCCAGAAATCCCCTCTGCTAAGATCAAATTCCAACTTGTGCACTAGAGGATGGAGCCACCATTTCTATTGCCCATGGTAGCCCTGATATGGCTTTGCTATGGAGCCATATGGAATCATGACATAAAGATGGAGATTATACCACTTTCTTTATGGGAGAGATTCATCAAGGAAAGAGAGAAACCACCAGACATCACTTTTCAGGAGAATTATAAAATTTGAAACGAGCACCTTTTTGAGTTTGGAGCTCAAAAAGTTTCTTTGTTTATTAAAGGTATGAAAAGAACTGAAAAGTGTAAGGGATTTTCCAAGTAATTGTAGTAGTATTATGAGATGAGAAAGAACTTATTACTGGGAGAAGAGAAGAGAAGAGAAGAGAAGAGAAGAGAAGAGAAGAGAAGAGAAGAGAAGAGAAGAGAAGAGAAGAGAAAATACTCTTTGGCCAAGTGTTATTGAACACACAAATAATTTTTCTCCAATGCAAAAGCCCTTAGGGTATATACAAACAACAAAGTATTATAATCATAAGATACCAATAGGTTAAGGTAATAGAAAAGGTATTTATATCTTTAGTTATAATAATTTACTATATTATATAAATACTATACAACATAAATATCCTTATATTTAGTATATGGACATTAGAAAAGATAATATACATGATTTAATTTCACTTTATTACTTTCTAATCCATAGACCTGGCATTAATATGTTAGTGAGGCTCCTATTATGTCCCTCTGTATTCAATTGTTATAGCTGTCTTTGTCCAGGCTGTTATGCTGTGTGATTATTTTTTTAAGGGTTTTAAATTGTATACTGGATGTTGCAAACCACCCAGAGTTTTGTGGAGTGGGATGGATGTAACATATCTGATAAATAAACAGTAACAACAACAATTGTTCATTCTTGGTTGCAGCACCTGCCTTCTGGAATAGCTTGAGGTAAGGTGGTACTGAGATACTGTTGTGGACTTAACGTTTTTAAGAGACAACGTTTTCTAGACTAGAAGAAAAGTTTCTTCACACTTCCTCTATATAACACACTAGTCTACAAAATGTCCAGGGTATGGATCCCCAGAAATGACTGCATTAGGAAGAAAATTAACAGAAGAACATAAGCATTGCTTTGCTGGATCGGACTTATCTAGTCCAGTAGTCTGTTCTCATAGTGGCCAATTAATTACACAGAGAAGACCACTAGTCTCCAGAGGATGGTTTTCAGAGGCAGTCACATTGTCTTAAAAGCAAATAGCCCTGTATCTCTGTTTCTTCCAAGAATTGGAGTAACCTTTAGCTTCCTAAATCTTTTTGTTATCACACTTCTCCTAAAAATCCAAGCCCAAAATGAACTCAAATAAACAATCAAAACAAGATAAGGTAATCTTTTATTTTATACATAAATATACATATATATTTGTTTTTTTTAAGTTTTCACGGGTACTTACATGAATGCAGTTCAGCTTCCTTCGGGTATTATCCCATGCAGCTGAACTGCATTCATATATATATAATCACCTGGGCAAAAACAGACTCCCTCAGATAGCGCCAACTCAAACACCCCCCCACCAGGCACCCAGGTGAAACCCAGCTTGCTAATGAAGAGCAGCTTGCTAATAGCAGCGTCCTTTCACACGGAGCCAAGCTGCACTGAAAGCCTCCAACACAAGAACAGAGTTGCCAGCCAATCAAAGCCCAAAACAGACAAAGAAACCTTGAAACACCAATCAATCAAACTCCAAGTCCATGAACACAGACCCAGGCTCATAGCCAATCAGAATGGACCAGCCTCAAATTTGAAACCACAGGAACATGTGAGACACACTTCCATACAGAAGCCTGATGATGCAGATGAGATTCTGCTGAAACGTTGCTACCAGACTTTGAAAGCACTACAAATGACGTGGGATAATACCCAAAGGAAGCTGAACAGCACAATGTAAGTATCTGCGAAAGCTTAAAAAAAAAATATATCTCTATCTCTATCTCTA
>BHFT01052956.1:0-26618 GCA_004320025.1 Laticauda laticaudata | reverse complement strand
CTCTGTGGTTTCTTCCCCAAACCCCAAAAACTTTAACCTGAGACTGTCTACTATTGACCTCACCCCTTTCCTAAGAGATCTGTGGGGGCGTGCATAAGCGCACCAACGTGCCTACCGTCCCTGTCCTTTTGTTTCTTTTATTTTTCTTTTATGTACCTATTTCATGTATTCATAACTATGTATGTACTTATACCTATTATCTTGTAAGCGATTGACAAATAAATAAAAAATAAAATAAAATAAATGCCATGCATGGTATGCATGAGGATAGTTTGGTTTTATGAAATAAAATTGAAGAATGCATCCAGGAAAGTAAGGCATACATTACATGAAAAAAAGATTACATAATATGTACCAGAAAGTATGTATTGGTATCATCCAGTTTGTTACTGATGGAATATGAAACCTTGGATTAGTGATAGCTACTTGTTGTGTTCTAGGGCAGTGGTCGCCTTCCAGTAGGCTGGGACCACTGATGGTCCATGAGAAAATTTTGGTGGTCCGTAGAGAAAGGTCACCCCCAAAGCACTCCCCAAAGCAATTAATCCAGGCTGTACAGAAACACAAGGCTGTGCCACCCACATGGCCCATGAGAACACAAGGCTTGTGTCGCTTGCAACACAAGGCAGTGAGGGGAGGGGGAAAGGACGGATTGGGGAACTTGCCCCACTCACCCCACGCACCTGGCCTGGCCACTGGGCTGCTTCTTTCCACTTCTTTCTTCTTCTGCTTTTGGCTGCATGCAAGGAAAGCAGCAAAAGTCTTTCTTTCTCTCCCCTAAACTCCACCAGAAATGAGTCTTTGGGACTCTTCAAGGCATCCTGCTCCAAGAGGCTGCACCGGTGTGACAAGTCTCACAAAGATTCATTTCTGGCAGAATTTAGGGGAGAGAAAGAAAGACTTCTGCTGCTTCTATTGCTTTCCTTGTATGAAGCCAAAAGTCTCTCTTTCTCTCTCTCCCCCCCCCCGAGAATAGAGCTGGAAACGGTATCCTGCAATTCCAAATAAAGAATGATCGATCAGTAGGAAAATGGGGTGGGGAATTTTCCTGCTGACTTTTTTCTGATTTTCCCAGGGTCTGTGATCCGCGGGATTTAAAATTATGAGTTTGGTGGTCCCTGAGGTCCAAAAGGTTGGCGACCCCTGTTCTAGTGCATGGTGAAAATAGAAGAATAGGGAATGAGTTTGGAGAAAAAAATCCGTAACATGCTGAATAAATGTGAGCTAAATACAAAATGAGTACCTACGGCATTTGGAGACTAAGAATGAATGAGAATGAAGAGAAAATGAAGAGAAAACATCTGAGAAAATGATATGTTTCAGATACATAGTTTAAGAATACATCTGTTTTAGACATATATATGAAAAAAGGAATGAACCAAAAAGCACGACTGATTTGTTTATGATGAAAACTGAGAAATTAGTGAATGAAAAAAGATAAATGAGAATCATTTAATAGTTTCAAGAACTAATCTTGAGGAAAAAATAGTCATGAAAGAAAAGGCAACTTTTAAATGAAACTACTGTAAAGTGCAGGAAGAAATAGTATGAATCCTGCATGAAAAATATTACAATATGTATTAATCTTCCAACAGGATTAATGGAAAGTGAACATGTTTAGACCTTTTCATATGAAAGGAAGTAACTACATATCTAGTGAGCATAAAGTGTTGGAAGTCAAAGTTGAAAGAGTAGCTATCTTGTGCCTTTCAAATACGCGACTGCAAGAAAAAGAAATTTTTTAGAAGTTGTTCAATTGGGTTTTCAAAAGGATGAATTCCTGGTTCCACAATGCATCCTAATCTCAGTCCTTTCAGCAGAGATTGGAATAGTATTCACTGAAACTCAAGCACATGTAGCATTAAATTAATTTTAATTTAATTTTACAAGAGCTTTAACATTAGCCTACTATAACTGCTCTTCTGTCTGATCTTTTACAGAACAGATCTTTTAATATTCCTAATGAATAGCATATATTCTTGACATTTAGGTAGGGGAAAATCAAAATTGTAGATCATGCAGTGTTCCATTGTATTCTTTTACAGAGAAATTCAGTGTGTGTCTATATGTATTTCTCCCATCACAACTCAGTATTTAAGGAGGATTGACAATGATCTCTGTTTCTTGTGAGCTGATCTAGAGTAGAAACCTAAGGAAACACAGTCAGTTTCTCTATACTGGCTATGATGGAATGTAAACAGTTGCTTCAGATAGCATAGATGCAAGTATTTTATGTTAATGAAATTTTTGCATGGGTTCTGATATATTATTTTACTCATGTTTCAATTTTGATGTCCCTATTTTATTATTTTAAGTTACTCTGATCTACAATCATAACAAACTAAATTAAACGAGATCGTTTCTGATCACATACCAGTGGTATTATCATTGGTTTTAAAAAGTAGAATATCATCAGATGGTATTTTAATAATTCTTTGCTGGAAGACTCTCAATTTGTTGAACCACCACAAAAAAAAAGATAGTGGGGTTTTTTACTCTTTTTTTTCTCAAACAAATAGAAAGGGCAGATTAGGATAAGCATATATTTATGGTGAGATAATAACCTATACCTCCTGGAGGAAAAAGATGTGTGCGCTGCAGCATAGAATATGAAAACTGGAATTAAAAGAAGCACTGAAAGTGTATTCTACAAATCAAACTCAGAATGCATATTATGTTTTAGATTCATTAAAGCCAGATCAATTATATGCATTGGAAATGGAATATTTCATAAAACCGATGAAACAAACTTATTGGAACAGGGAGTTATTGGATTTTCACCTAAAACATCTGAAAAAAAAAGTAACATAATGTTTCTGATAGGGATTCAATTGTCCAATTCATAGAAATTATAATGAAATTCATTTTCAACTTTTAGGTTTTATATTTCAGCAAACAGTTATAAAAAAGGAGTCCTGCAGATTTTACTCTTAGTCATTGTCAACTATACGGGGCAGTGCTCATCTCTGTTTCAAGGCCATTGAGCCATCGCTGTTCAAAGACATTTGCACAGTCATGTAGTCAACAGAGCGCTCTTACCTTCCCACTCTTTATCCACTCTTTATCTACTATTTACATGCTTTCAAACTGCTAGTTAGAAGCTGGGGTGAATATGAAAGCTCACCCCATCATGTGGCATTCAAGTCTTGAATCTGGGCTTTCCAGCTAATAAGTTCAGCATCTTAAACACTGAGCCACTGCACTGCCATAATAAAGTTATGGGCAACAACCTTTTTTTTTTTAAAATTCAATAAGTCATCCAGAAACCTTAACTCAGAGAATGTAGTTGCATCTATAACACTATAAAAAAATCTATGAAACTACTGATGTAACAACATCCAGAAAGACCCCTGGGCCAGATGGAGAATCCACAGAATGGGATAAAAAAGGAATCTCTATATTTTTGAAAATATATTAAATATTTTATTGGGGGTGAGAAAAGAGGCCCTGTTATTTTTTTTATTATGAAGCTTATATATCTGAAAGTTTGAGAGCTGAAAAGGACCTGATCCACTGGAGATTATGATTGGTAAGTGATGTTGCTACGTTTTTGTTGCTATCACTAAGTGATGTTGCTAAGTTTTTAACAGATGTATTGCAAGATTAGAGAAGTTTATTTACCTACAATAAACAACCTTACATAATCTGATTCTATAAATACATCATGACCCAGATAAAATTACATACTAGCTTTGTTTGTTAGTAAACATCTGTCAGCGCTTTTAGCTTTGTTGGATGAAGAAAAAGGTTTCGATACACTGTAAATTATGTTTTAGTTCAAGAAATGCAGAAGTTTAGATTTCCTACAGAACTTATTTCATAGATAAGAGTTTATTATTCTAATCCCTCTGCTCAAGTAATTACTAATGGGATTATCTCACTGGTACTTAAATTGCAAAGTGGCACGTATCAAGGATTCCTTTATCTCCCTTAATTTCATATTAAACCCTCACTATGCTTAATAAGACAAACTGGGGAAATTCAAGGAATTCATTACCCAAATTTGAATGTGTTGGTGTTATATATAGATAATATTACGGGTTTTTTTTTATGAGTATTCACATTCTTTATTGTAAATTTACAGAAATTAAACAGTTATTGGGTAGCAACAGAAAATGTTGTAGGTCAGGATTGAAAAGCGAAGTTTCTGATGATCTCTGAGCTTGGCTGTTTGCTTGCAGGTCTTTCCTTACCAAACTACATAATATTTCAGTGTTGAAGATGTTATCTAATCTGATAAAAAAGAATATCTGCAAACAACCAAACAACCTCGCAGAACACCAAGGACAGAGCACCAAGGTATAGGGTAAATATTCTGGCTATATAATCAATAGGAAAAATCAAATACTGTATTATACTAATTGTAAAGCATGTCCTAATGGTTTAGATAAAAACATAAGCTCTATTCATCATCCAGAATTAATTAAATACCTGGAGATATATTACCTCTAGGAAAATCAATGGAAAATATTTAGCAGACAAAAATATTTATGTATGATCCAGAGGAAATAAGATATTAAAGTATGGTTAAAACTACCTCTATGAAATGTAATAATGTCATAAACATTACTTTTTCATCAAGTTTTATATGCTCTTTTAGGTTGTTCCATTTAAATATTTTAAATAGATTAAATATTTAGGTGATTCTAATTAAATATTTTAAACAGATTAACAAATTACATTTGAAGGACAGAACAAATATCCAGGTTTTCCCTGGATTACATATCAAAGTTATTGATATTTGAATATTTTAATGATGGTTTTACTTTTCCTCATTTTAAGAATATCCCTAGCCATATTTGTTAGTTATATAATGGAATGAAAGTGATATTAATTCTCTTATCAATGTGAGCTTAAAAGTTGTTATATATTGAAATATAAATATTGAAAATATATTTACTGAAAAACAAAATCATATTTAACACAAAAAAATGCAATGAACTTCCTTTAGGAAACAGAATTTAAATGGTCAGATATATCACGGAAGATACTCAACTAGGCAATCATGCTTGTGAAAAAGATCTTAGAAAACTAACTGATTATTAACTGAGCTTAAGTTAACAATGTATGATGGATGTAAAATACACCAATCGATTTTAGGCCAAGTTTTAAAAGTATAGTTTCCAAATAGAAGTATAGATCTTGTTTTATTTTTCAGTGGTCAGACTACACATTAAGTATTTTGTCCACCTGATACCACCTCTCTTTAAAGATTTAGTCCAGGTAGAACAATGTGTATAAATTGAAAATAAATTCTATAAAAGAAATTAAAACATCTGGGATTGTTTAGTCTTACAAATGGAATTGATAGTGGTGATGGATGAATTAGGATAATCCTTCAATAAGTGCCACAAGGAAGAAATATGTTCTATATCAACTATTTCAAGACATGCAGCAATCTATTTGTTTTATGAAACCTATTCCAGTTTAATATTAAGGAAAAAATCAAAACATTACAAGCAGTTCGATAGTAGGAAAAATTCCCAGAGAGGCTATTTTTTCCCATTTATTGTGAATCATTTAATTTGGATCTCTGGATTGAGCAGGAAATTGTACTAAATTGCTAATAATGAAATTATTAAAAAATGAATTAGGTAGGGCTGAATCACCACCACTATAACTTAACAAAAATAATTTAATTGTGAATGCTTTTCATTTCAAGTTGTAGGGCGAATGAAAATCAGTATTTATTATAGGAAATAATTAAGAATTAAGAATAATTAAGAATTAATGGTAAATAATTTTAAATTACATATTGTTCTTCAACTTCTTTCTTTAACCTATTATCTGGCAAGGCTTATTTTTGACAAATCCATCCTAATTCCTGGTAATTACCATGTTGAGCTACCCCGTTTCCTTGAAAATGACCTATTTAAAAAATAAGACCTGTTTTTATGTGTGCGCCTAATATATGTCCTACACCCAAAATAAGCCCTACTTAAGACCCTGTGCAGCCGGTGGCCTGGCCATTCTGTCTAGTTGCTCATGGAGCCATGGCCACAAGGTGAGGCACAATGGTGGTGGACCTTCCTCATGCACCCTGCACTGACTTACCTCAGGGCCCCTGCAGCTAGGCCATCTATATACTGACACCTGCCTTGCAATGGCAGCACCAGCAGTCATGTGCAGTAGCCCACGTTGACTACCTGTCCATTTCTTCTGTTTGCTCGTGGCTGCAGTAGATGAGGCCAAGCAGTATGCTGGTGCCGCCATCGCGAAGTGAGACAGGTATTGGGGCATGGATGGCCTGACTGCAGGGACCCTGAGGTAAGCTGGTGCAGGGTGCATGAGGCAATTCCATCCCATCACTCTGGTGCCTCACGGTGGTAGCACTGACACAGTGTGCAACCTCCTGCCCTGTCACGAGCAAGCAGAAGAAATGGGCCTCCCATATGTGGGGAAAAAATAAGACAGAACCCCTCCCAGTGCTTATTTTGGGGCCCAAAAGAAAATATGACCCAGTCTTATTTTTGGAGAAACATGGTATAAGTAGTTTGAAAATCATCCCTATATAACATTAGAATTGAGATCAGGAAAACAAAGAAAAATATCCATTTCATTATCCTTACCTGAATAAGATAATGTGAACATAAACTAAGCATTTCCAGCAGCTGGAGATGGCTTCCTGCAGCAAGCACATCCTGAATCACTCCTGGCTCCAGCAGAACCTTTCAGCAAAGAAAACAAAATCAAAGCTTTAAAATTTCTCTGGAAAAATGTTCTGGAAAACATGCAAAGTGACATTTCTTTTTTTAATGTAATTTTGAATAATAATTTTTATTGCAATAGTAAAAATGAACAACTAAACTCGCATGATAAATAAAAATAGAGATAAATAAATGGTACAGTAAAAAGATGAAGAAAAAAAGAAATATAATAAAGAAAAAGAAAATAAATATATAAAGTAATAAATTCTAACCTTCATCACATATACAAACATGGTTAGTAACTCTTTACCCTTATAAGATGACAAATTATTAAATATCTGTTAATAATTAATAATTTAATGAACAAATCTATAAAGTATCATTTTTCTCAATCCTGGTATCAAAAAAAGTCCACAAAATATTACCACAACTGTGCAAAATGAATATCTTATTTTAACATTGATTAAATAAATCATTTTTATTTCTCCCCTTTAATTCTAAGAGTCTTAACCTTCAATTCAATCAAATATTGTCATGGGATTTAATTTATCTTTAATCTTCTTTATCCTCTTGCAGATTTCTTCAAGGATGGAACAAGTCTCTTGTAGATTCAATAAGAGAACACTTGATTCATTTAGTTTGTATTTCCCTTTTAATTTTTAAATGTTTAGTCAGTTTCTTTTGTGTATGTAGTAAAGGGTCTTTTTCCACTTCATTCTCTTGAACAGTCATTTGTAGTTCCACACTCTGTACTTTCTCTATCCTTTCAGACAAAATTTGTTCCACGTCTGTCATTTCTTCATTTTTTGGACATGGTCTATCTATAGAAGCAGACGTCATTACTGATAGTATTGATATTGTAGTTACTAATTTTTGGCTCCATTATTTAAAGATTCCCTTTGATGTTTCTGATATTTTTGGCATTTTGTAAATCCTAGTATTAACTGATATCAAGAAGAGGTTTGCATTTTGTCCTTTTTCTTAGAATCTTTAGTCCCCTCTAGTGTTCAGCTTCTAAAATCATAAAATAACTTATCTTTGTTATGGTTTACAATAGCCAGGATAGCCAAAATAAGCCTGCTTCTTATAAGAAACTATTTTTAGTTTATTCCAAACACTTATAATAAAAATCAATATTCCAAATTTATCTGGTCCATTAATCCACTTATACATTTCTTAGTTTAAAAAAAAAACATATTTAACTTTTCACTGTTTATCTCTATTGCATTACATTCTTAAGCTTATAATCAATTTTTCATTTGTTCCAAGTTGAAAATAAAACTTACCTGATGACTTTTCAAATGTGTTGTACCAAGTCTCTAATAGCTTTAAGATAGTTATATAGGCAATTTACATAAGTAGATAGTATCCTTTAAAAGGGTTTGCCACACCTGCAAGCAAGTTGGTTGATCCCTTTGTCTCCCAGTGCTTAAATCAATGGGAAACTGTTCTCCTGCAGTCTCTACGCAAGAAACATAATTCTAGAGCATATGAGGGAGATCTCCCACCCTCTCCTTATCTTATGTCCTCTATTCCCCAGTATCTTGATCTTTGTCAAGGTTATCTTCAGTTTCTCATACCTTCCATGGAAGTCCACAAAGTGACATTTCTTGATGTCCTTTTTTACAAAGCTGCAGGTACACAATTTCAAATGTCCCAAATGTGTTTGAAAGCTTTTGCAAACAAAATGCCTAGCTAGTGTTACAAAGTATGGTTACAAGAATGTAAGCATAAGATCTATACTTATTTCTAGGTCACAAAGGTGGTTTTCTAAGTTAAAGCACTCATAGGTATGCAAAATTCTGCATTAAACCAAATCAAACTATACAATTCAATGTTACAGTAGCTGGAACTATCTGTCATGTTTCTTCTGACAGATCTTTCACTGAGGCCAAAGCAATACTGCAACATAAGGAAGAGCAAATTCAAGGCAGCAAAGGCAATAAAAGTCTATTTAGAAAAGTCTATTTTCCAAGCAATAATACACTAATTGTAAGATGGAAGTAACATACATAGGAAAATGTAGCAAAGCATCCTAGATTGAAGTTATGTAGAATATAAATTTATGAAGTGTATCAGAATGTAGTGGTAGATATTTGGTGAGAACTTTCTACCCCGACATAACTCTAAGTGGTCCCAAATCCAGGTAAAAGTGACCTTCACTTAAAGGCCATATGATTAGACTAAGAGATTAAGCCCCAAAGCAGAACAGGAAACATTATCAATACCAGTACCAAATCAAGATGCACACAGCTTGATCAGAAAGGCAGAAAATTATAAAGGAAAAAAAAGATGATCGATGCAAAAGAAGATGATATCAGTTTGCTGTTTTATGATATCCAAATACAGTCTCATTTTACCAATGATAAATGCTAATCCTTTTAAAAGCAGAGGAATCTTAAAAAAAAATATCCATGAGCAGCCAATGAATAAATCAAGTCTGCCTTATAGACATCCGAGACATCATGAGTATGACAGAATCCAATCTGGGTCGGTCACTAGGACCAGAGGTTTAGACTTCCATGCTTTCAGACTCATGCTGGAGCCCGACTTCTTCTCCCTGAGGATGGGCTCCAGTATGGATCTGAAAGCTTGGAAGATTAAGCCTTTGGTCCTTGTGACCAACCCAGATTGGATTCTGCAACATTATCCTGGGACACGTACATGTGTGTGAATTTTTTGGGAAATCATGCCAGTGAGGAGATTGGAAATGGTTAAAAAAGTTGTTTTTATAAACCTATCACAACCTAACTTAAGAAAATAGTGCATAATTTCAACGTCTTTAGGTAAGGAGAGCTATTTGATGCAAGGTGCATGAAACTGACTTTAAAAAGTAACTATAAACCCTCTGGATTGTACTAAAAATGACTCTAGTGTCAGCCCCAGATCAATCTTGAATCAGAAGTGGGGCTGCCAAAAGGGAGGATGGGTAATCATGGGAATGAAGGTAAAGTGAGAAGGGAGGATAGCCACAAGAACATTCTTTTGCCAAAGCTCAAGGCTGAGTCACTGGAGTTTGGAGGGGACTTGGCGGGAGTTCATCATGCAGGTGGATTGGTGAGTGTGTCTTGACAGTCATTAGTAAGGGGGTTGGATGTGAGTTTAATTTAGCAGAGGAAACATGGGATTTCACATTCAGGTTTTCCCAGATGTGCCAATATGACTTCTCTAATAAATTCTTACTTGGATGGACTTTGTTTCTGAGTGCTGAATTGAGATGGAGAATTTGGTTGGAACACTGACAGTTAGCAGCATTTGGCAAAATATGCTACTAAAAAGGTTTCTGAGACTTAACAAGGTAATACAGCAATTCATACTTTATTAGGTATGGCCAATTTATTATCGCAGTTCAGAGCAAGTGTAGCAGTGGTGGGATTCTACTCGTTTCCCTACCAGTTCGGTGATCGTGCACTTCGCACATGCGCATGTGCACCTAACATATGTGCAGCTTTCCAAACACCAGCTAAGGCTCTGCTGCACCAATCAGCTGAGACGATAAAGAACAGAAAAGTGCAGGGGCAGCTGGGAGGGCCAATCCTGCACTTTTCTTTCTCATCTCAGCTGATCGTCGGAACTTTTTTTTACAGTCAGAACCGGGCCGAACCAGTAGCATTTTTCCACTGAACTGTAGCCACCACACCAGCTTTAATTAGTAAAAATGTATGCATGCCATAAATATCCTTAGATTTTCAGGGATAAGGTGATCAGAATTCCCAAATATTTTTTAAGTGAACATCAGCAGAAAAAAAGATTTTTGTAGTGTGACTGCCATTTGATAGTTACATGAAGTTGGCTCTGTAATGGTTTTCTATATTCCCAGCTATCTCCTGAAAATTACATTGCTAGCTGTATGTTTCTGAAACAAAACTGGAGACCCAGACTGAAAGATTAAGTAAAGGTGAATCAAACAACAAAAATCACAGTGATGTTGAAATATTATATATCTTTGCAGTATTATTAGGCAGCGCTACATATCAATACTGCATTTCAATATAATTCTTTCTCAAAAGAGTGATTTTCCTATGAAGCTACCGAAATCATTTATAAATTCTCATGAATCATGAATCCAGCTTTTAATGAACAGGAAGAATTAATCTTCACCAGATACCTTCCAATTGCCAATTTTAATACGAAATCCCCGCAACACCCAATGTTTTCACTAGAGGTCTCAAGATATCCACCTTCTTCAGGAAAGAAATGTTTTACTTTCCTACTATCCAAAATATGTAAGGAAGTAAGTAAAAGAACGATACAGGTTTTTGTGTGAAATATACCTTAAAGAGAATAAGCTTAATTAAATACTTAATTTAAAGTTTAATTAAATATTTCAAATGTAACACAATGCAGTACAGAACATCAGGTGCCTACTGGTAAGATACAGAAGGATCAGCCTATCATGAACAATCAAGCATGCATTGCGTCTTAAAAATAAATTTTGAATTGAAACCATAAATATGTTTAATATAATCAGAGAAATTATACTAAAAAGATAGTAAAAAAAAAGTATCACAATGTGCTAGGATTTTAACTGACAGGAGCCCAACATTGGAAAAGTGAACCTTTGACAACTTTATAGGAAAGAAAGACCCAAAACAGAACACTTTGCATGGGTGAAAAAGTCTGCTTATATTCATAATAGAAGCTTAACTAAATTCAAGCATGAATGGCTGCTTTACATTTCAAAGACCAGCTTAAATGTTTGGAATACAGTATGCTTTTAAGAAAAAAAATCAAGAGATTAATAAAAAATATCAGACAAAACTATTTAAATAAATAAAACCAATCATCTCATATATTTCAAGATAAAGAGAAATATTTAAGCAATAGTTTTAAAAAAATCTTAAAGGAGGAATAATGAGATTTTTTTTTCAATTTTGTTTCAGTTAACTCTACATCTACGCTGTTTTTCACCAACAGCTTGAAGAATGTAAAGTGAAAATATAGTTATATATTTTAATAAAGTGTACATTGCATCACATCATAATTGTGCACAATCCACAAGACATGTTTTCTCGAAGAAGCTCAGTATATATGTGTGTGTGTGTGTATGTTTCATTTCCTTGAATTTTATCCTTCCATAAATTCTGTAAAATAAATACTACTGGCAAAAATCGTTAGTTTATTGGCTGAACTTCACAGCTATGTAAGAATTTGAATAGGACACCTGTTATATCTCTTTGCTGAACCCCTTCTCTCCTTGCACTTTTTATACAGCAGATACTGTTTATAACACAAAACACAAAAGGCCTCTTTGACATGTCACGAGTTTCATGACAGATTTAGACAAATCAGAATTTGGCTACTTACAATTCTAGGATTTTAATTTCAAAACTCCTTTCAACAAGATTAAACAACCAATTAAATATGAGTTAACAGTGTGCAGCGGCAGCCCAAAAACTCAATGCAATCCTAAATTGCATTAAAAGAGGAATCAAGGGAGTACTAATACCACTCTATAAAGTCTTAGTAAGACCACATCTACTGCATCCAGTTTTGGTCACTACCCTATAAAAAAGATGTTGAAACGCTAGAAAGAGTCCAGAGAAGAGCAACCAAGATGTTTAGGGGACTGGAGGCTAAAACATACAATGAACGGTTGCAGGAACTGGGCATGGCTACTCTAGTGAAGAGAAGGACCAGAGGAGACATGACAGCAGTCTTCTAATATTTGAGGGGTTGCCACAGAGAGGAAGGGGTCATACTATTTTCCAAAGCACCTGAAGGCCAGACAATGAATAATGGATGGAAACTGATCAAGGAGAGATTCAATCTGAAAATAAAGATAAATTTTCTGACAGTGAGAACAATGAACCAACAGAACAGCTTGCCTTCAGAAGTTGTGGGAGCTTCATCATTGGAAGTTTTCAAAAAGAGACTGAACTTCCATCTATCAAAAATGGTGTAGGGTCTGCTTGGACAGGGGTTGGACTAGATGATCTACAAGGTTCCTTCCAACTCTGTTAAGCTGTATCCGTATTAACAGAGGGATAGAATCAAGACCCCATGAAGTGTTAGTTCAGAATTAGTTCAGAAGAACTACTTTATCCCTGAAGCCACCTCTTTGTACAGCAACCAATAGGTGCCTATTGAAGGACCAGGTCAGGCATGCTTGGTCTTCAATGGGAGAAAGAAGATGGTGAAGGTCAGCTAGAACATCAGGAGCCATGAAGTGCAGGAGACCAAAAGAGCATAGACAGGGAGGGAAAGTTGAAGCCCTGCAATTGTATGTGAAATTGCTGCCAATAGCAGCAAAGTGTATGGCTGCCAAGCACCCAAATTTTGATCACATGACTGGGAGGAAGCTGCAATGACCATAACTTTGGGGCAGCAGTGGGATCCTACCTGTTCCACTACTGGTTTGGTGATCGCGTGTATGCGCGTGCGTACCTAACATGAGCACATCTAACACGCATGCGCAGCTTTCCACATACCAGCTGACGCCTGCAGCGCCAATCAGCTGAGAGGATGCAAAAAAGGGTAGGGGCGGGTGGGACAGCTGATATTTTTTTCTTTCGCCTCTTTCTCTTCTCAGCTGATCATGGGAGGCTTTTTTTACTACTGGCCAAACCGGTAGAATACCACCATTGCTTTGGGCACAGATCAAAAGTTCCTTTATTCAGTGCTGCTGTAACTTCAAACAGTTGAAAACCAATGACTATCTGTTCCTTGTCTTTGCAGCCAGGTAAATAAATCAGGCTGCTGGAAATGATGAATGGCAGAGGCAAGGAGGAAAAAAAGAGCAGAGAAGAAGGACCTGAAAAAAGTGAGCCCAGGAACCCCCCTGCTCTCTTTATTTGCAGACAAATAAAGTTAAGACAAGCTAAGTTCTACCAGATTTTTGCAACCATTCCTTTCTTTCATCCAGATTTTAAAGAAGAAGTAAGCAGCAAAAAATAAAATAAAAACCCAACACTAGAGAAAGATGGCTTCCTTCAAACCAAGAAGTAAAAATGTCAGATACTGATCAGTTTGTCTTTCTTGGGTAGCTCTCCACAATTCCTTGTTCTCCCTACAATTCTTCAGGATGCCTTACTTTCTAGTACATAAATGATCGAGTTAGCTGCTCCAAACTGATTACATTTTCTCAATGGGAATAACAAACTTATGGAAGGTCATACCTCTTGGGAGGATATCTTTTAAACAAATAAGCATTTTGGCAGCAGGGTAAAGATGGTATATGGCTGCGCTCTCAGAGAAGAACGGAGAAGAGAATGCACAAAACCACTCATTTGCTAACAAGTGTTTTGAATTATAGCTGTGTGAAACCTTAATGATTTCTCTAATATTTCAATGGCATTGAGTCACATGGACACAGAAACATCTCACTGTTTTTAACCTGTAGCTTCTAACATTTGACACTAGTCTCTCAGGAAAATATTCCAGGAAAAGCAAGCAAATAAAACAATCCTTTTTCGTGTATGGTTACTGTTAGGATGGGAATAAACTGCAAAATCCAGCTTAGAATTCAATCTGATTTTTAGTTCAGAAATCCAAAGTGTGATGCCTTGGCATTTGTCTAGAGTTACTGCAGTCTTTTTCCAAGATGTATCTTTATCTCATGGTTACAATTAAGAAATCTGTGAATTTTTGAGACTACGCTAAGGAGATAAAGTCAGCTACAACATCTTCTTCCAGCCATTAATGTGCCATTTGAGATTGTTGATTTTATAATTCTGATTTATATTCTTTTTAATCCAGTAGTCTTTGGGTTTTTTTTAAACAAATAACAGGGAAATATACCTCCTTGGAGGACTGCTTTCTTTTCAATCATTCCATTGCTCCATATACCAATCCAACTGTTGCTTCTTGGTCATCATTCAAATTCTTTGATAAGCAGATGGGGTGTCTAATACACCCATATTTTAAGGATTATCCACAGATTGTTGTGATTTTCCAGTCAAAAGCTTTAATATAATGCAACAAAAACAGATATCTTACAGGAATTACTTTGCCTTTTCTATTTTCTACCCATTAACTTCTTCTAAATTTAGCTTATACATCCAGCAGTTCACGTTCCACACATTGTTGTGTTTTAGATTGCAGAATGTGGAACATTATCTTATGAGTGAAATTTACAGCATTATTATGAGTGAAATAAGAGCAATTGTTTGATAATTTGAACATTTTCTTTTAGGGTCATTTATGGTATTTGAATATTTATTTCACAATATTTACAGCCTGGTATAAACAGGCTGTGGATGAGGTACAAGAAAGAAATATAAATTGATCTTTTCATTCCCTTGGCCATTTGCTATTCATATCTACTTACAATTCACAAGTAGCATTTTAACTGCATCATCTGGTGATCTTACAAGATGGGCTTAATAGCCACTATCAACATTCCTTGTAGATTCTGCTTGCTAGTTTTACTGGGAAAGGAATCAGAATGATTCTATACAAAAAAACTGGTTTCCCACTCTTAGACATGAACAGAAAACCAGAATTTTATTCACCTTCAGTCAAGAAATGTCTAATTAGCAGTTTGGCAGAAACAGCATGCCAACCATGAATTAAATTTTTGTGGCTGAAAGCCACACATGGTCATAAGTTTTGCCCTCTTGACTCAAGAAGGGAGGTTTTAAATCACCAAATGATATTTAATGGAATACTTAAAACCATATTAATACAAGATTGGAGATGATAGAAGCCAACAAGGTTGTGTCAAATTGAGTTGAGAACTATGGAGGAAAGACGACCACATTTTTCTTCCCAATGCAGTACATCCCTATGGGCAAGGCAGTTGGGCAGTGAATCAGAATTTTCCAGTTCTCTATTCTGCGACATATATATCCTTTCTACACCTCTGGCCCAGAACAGAACTATTATTAAAGAATTTTAACAATAATAAATTTTAATAAAGAATTTCTGAAGAAATTCCATAAACCCTAGTCTATATTGTTTCCCTATCCCAACTGATCTCTTCAATATTATCAGTGATTTGGTAAAAGGGATTCACATAACTTTTATATGCCGATTAAGGACTGTAATATTATACCTGTCCAGTGTACGCAAAGTCCAGAGCTTGCTTTAAACCTATTCCTGTGATTCCATGTAAATTCACTTCATCTGCACAGCTTTCAACCATACAAAGACTGAACATTGCCTAAAAGAAGAAATAAAATATGTATGAATTAAAACTGTTATGCATAACATCCATGTTAAGTATCAGAACAGTGGTTGTTATCTTGCTATTCCTTTAAAAAGACCTTTGTTAAACACGGACTGGCTTCCAAATAGCACAGAGGTTTCTATTCATGTGACAAAGACCAGGCAAAGAGATTGCCTCTGTAATTTTTCTTTTCTCCTATACAATAAACCTCTGTGTCTTTTGGAAAGTTGCTTTGGAATGCTGGAAAAATACATAGGGCACTGTATGAAGAAGAAAAACAACAATGAAAATCTTAGAGCAGAATTTGTGGTGCCTTTTATAAACAAAAGGAGCAGTTGCCTTCAATCTGGATCTACTCCAATGAAGTTACTAATCAATATGCTATACCTTCAAGGGAATCAAATTTTGGAGTCACATTTGCTTTATTGCATTAATATTCTTCCATTTCTGTAGGAGCTTACAACAAAGGACACAGTCTTCTTCCATTTTAATCTGTCATTGAGCCCATAAAGAAGGCTAGGCTGACAGATGATGACTTTAAATCAAAATATTTAATCTGCTGAATCTGAGTGTCCCCAGTCCTAATCTGATATTGGTTTCGCTGTATATGGCCAGAAGATTGCACTATGGAATGTATTAAGTGATTTTGTTTTGCAATTTTATCTTTTAATCACCAGAAAGGAGGCATAAGAGCTCTACCTCTCATATATCAGGGTAGTGGGAAGGACCAGTGGAGGCACTCCTGGAAGATGGGCATTGGCAGCAGAAATTAGCACTCTCTTTTGTTTTAAAAATCTTACTGAGTCCCAGCAATCTGTACTTGAATATCTAGGAAATGAAGAGATACCTGGAGTTTTGTTCACAGTGGCATATTCTTTCATTATATACAAGTAAAAAAGGACTTTTTAACAAATTAAAAACAACATTGTAGCAACTGCTATGAGGAGCCCTAAACTATAGTTTTCTGCTGGCCAGGCCAGGTCTAAATATACAACTATACATTTTCTTCCTACCTAAGCAGTATTCTTTTTTTTCCTGGCTAAGCAATTTTTGCACATAGCCTTAAATCTACACCCCACAGGGCCTTTTCATGCACATAAAGTGTTCCAGCTTGTGAAAAAGTCATAGGAAACTACTCCCACAACATTGCTCATAAGTGAAAGCCTCGCACTGAAGGACAAGCTGTGTTTTTGCAAACATTAATAACACTACTGTATATCAGGAAAGCAACATATGCTGCCTTTGGCACCACAATGACTAATCGTTTGAATCCTCTGGCATACCACAACTTCTTCATATCCTAATCCAACTTAATATTGTATATTTTGCCAAGAGATGGTATCACTTTCACCTCACTTCTCAATTATGCACTCCATAAAGTAAAGTAAAGCACAGCATAGTAGCATCAAACTAAAACTGACTCAATACAGATAGTCCTTGGGTTATGACCATGTGTTTAATAACTATTCGTAGTTATAATGACACTGGAAACTGGATTTATGACCTGTCATAGCATCCATGTGATCAAAATTTGGGGCTGCACTTACAACCATCATAGTGGTTTGCAATTCCATTCTCTTGCCCTGCATTAACTGCCTCAGCTTCAATTTCCCTCATCAGTCTTCCCAATGTTTGTCCTTTGAGCTCCCCTGCAAATCATGGTGATGCTGCTGTGTTCCACTCTCCCAGCTGACCTTTGTAATATTCTTTGCTTCTCCTCCACTCTGCTGAATGGTCTATATTAGGGGTCCGCAACCTTAAACACCCAAAGAGCCATTTGGACCTGTTTCCCAAAGAAAAGAAAACACTGGGAGCCAATAATTTAACAACTGGTATGACTGGGTGGGCATGGCCAACTTGATGTTACTCACTCCCACTCAGTCACCTCCTTCTCTGGAATATGGAGTGAGTCTCCATCCCCCGCCATCAACCTTACCTTCTCAGGCCAGATGAAGAGTGACAGGGAGGGGAAGGGCCAGCCAGTGATGGGATCAGCCGACAGGGAGCCACAGCAGAGAGCCAAAAGAGCCGCATGTGGCTCCAGAGCCACAGGTTGCAGACTCCTGGTCTATATGGCCTTAAGCCACAGTGTCGGGACTCTATCACTGCTATACCTGGAGGGGGCAACAGACTACAGTGGTATCTTCATCAAGGTGGCCCAAAAAGGCAGAGATGAGCTCCAACAGAGCTCCCAAATCTTAGGGCTTGAGGCCAACTGGCATCAATGAGCCCA
This sequence comes from Laticauda laticaudata, assembly GCA_004320025.1. NCBI lineage: Eukaryota > Metazoa > Chordata > Lepidosauria > Squamata > Elapidae > Laticauda > Laticauda laticaudata. The sequence continues at coordinate 8,629 of BHFT01052956.1, read as the reverse complement.
ACAAATGGGAAGAGAGGGGAAGATGATAAAGGTGGGTGACATCATGAAGTAGCATCCCCATCTTGGTTAGGCTATAGAGGGCAGTCAAAAAGACAAGGAAGGGAAATAGGTGGAGGGAGGGAGTTGAAGCAGAGGCAGTTCCACAAGGCAAGAGAAATGAGCTGATTCCCTGAAAGCATCCCTTGCCTTGGAAAAACCATGGCTCAGAGCTCAGAGGGACCAAATTGGGAATAGCTTGGATTGGTGTGGGAGCTTTCAAGTAACAGGAGACATAATCGCCATTTACAACTTTCCCAGCCAGCTTCTCATAAGCAAAGTCAATGGGAAAACAGGTAGGAAGTAGCATATTGCAACCACCTGATGTTCAACATGACATTTAAGGTGGATTTTTTTGAAAAAAAAAACCTTAAATTGTACTTTAAAAAAAAACATTTTAAACTGACATTTAACACTTAAGTGTTTTGCTTAGCAATGGAAATTCCAGTTCTGATTAGGATCAAAAGCTAAAGACTACCTATAAGTTCATCATGTGCAATAATAAAATCATTCTGAAAATATCCAGCCAAATGAAATTATAGTGCATTGAAAATCAAGTAATTGAGCAGTTTCATTTTGATCAAACTGAAGCTTGCTAACCAATCTGCAAAATGCAAGGAGAATATATAGAATAATGGCAGTGTAGGCTGAGAATTAAAAGAGAGTAAGTCGCTAAGGTCAAGTCGGGTCTGCTCACAAAAGGATTTAGCTGATGGAAGATTAATCCTGCTATCTAGCCATACGGTAAATAGATTCAGGGACAACTCCTAGTACACACATAATATTTCAAAAAGATTGCAAATCCTAATAGGCTGCAATCTTGTCACAATCTTATGTCCTTCATTTTATCCAAAATCATTCAGATTCACAAACAGAGAACATTCTTTTATGGCTCATGAATGCATTAAAGTGATTATTACTTATTTCATTCATGTTCTCTTTTTCACTCTCTCCCCCCTTTTCTCTCCTTCCCCATATCTCTATCTATCTATCTATCTATCTATCTATCTATCTATCTATCTATCTATCTATCCATCTATCTATCATCTATCTATTTATCTAACTATCTATCTATCTATCTATCAAATGCATCAAAAAAGCAAATTTTAAACTCAATAACATTAATATTAATAATAATGATAATAGAAAATTATGGAAAAAAATCATTGGACTAATCTGGTGTGATACAATTACGCAGTTAATTACGCAGTTCAAAAGAGTTGAACTGCATTTATTTATGAGCACAGAAAAATCTAGTTCAACTATACAGAAAGTCCTTAACTTACAACCTCAATTGTGACCAGTACTACAGTTATTAAATAAGATAGTTATTAAGTGAGTTATACTTTTTATTATTACCTTTTTGTCACAATCATTAAGCAAATCACCATGGTCATTAATCACATTTGTCAGAAGTCTTTGGGAAAGTCATAACTGATGCACAAGTGACATTGTGACACTACAACTGTTGGAAATACATGCTGGTTGCCAAGCACCTGACTTTTGATCATGTGACACAGGGACTCTGTGAAGGTACAAGGATTGGTCATAAGTCTCTTTTTTTCAGTGCCATCATAATTTTGAATGGTTTTTAAATGAATGTCCATAAGTCGAGAAATATATGTACATATTTTCCATGTAGAAAGAGAGTCTTGTGCTTGTCTTCCCTTCCAAGCATTAGATGCACCGCACAGAATCTATATATGTACAATACACACCCAGAAATGTGCACGACAATACTTTAAAAGTAAATTTTTCACACTGAAATGTTTGAGTGGATTATCACTGCCATGTCCAAAATTTAAAAGAAAAAGGAATTTACATTTATCAGAATAATCTAGAAGAATACAATTACATAAAAACATAACTATACAAACATAAATTAACTCACTCTGAAATAGTCACTGCATGCTGCTAGCACAGCCTTGTGAGCAGGGAATTTCTGTTCTTCAGCAATAAGAGTTATATCACAGAGTATCCCATCATTTCTTTGTTGATTCAGAGCTGCCAGGACTGTATCATTGTGAGAACTGGATTGGCAAAGTCTCTGACCAGTCAGCATATCTTGAATACTGCAAAAGAGGAAACAGTAATTAGGACCATGAGAATCAAAATAAAGTCTATGAAATATACTCATGTGCCTTAAATTATCTGATTTTTAATTACCACATATATAATCTATTTATATCTGTATTTGTACAATATTTTTTCAGAGGAAAAAGTGCCTGAGAATTCACTGTAAAGTGAAATTGGGCAGTAATTCAATATTATGGCTGGCGGCATTGTCAAGCAGATGTTTTGATTGGATTTGATATTTCTGTCCACCTATCAAGCCCTTCCCAAGGGCCAAGAGTAGGGAGATGGTTGTTTTTTATTATTATTTTTATTATTATTATTATTGTTGTTGTTGTTGTTGTTATTTACATGTGAAATCACAGCAGTGAAATCACACTTAATTAGCTGGTGATAGCCTTTATACATATCAAGTTCTTCCCAATAACCTAGGATATCATAAGTTATTGGTGCAGGGTGGGATGGTACCAGTTCTGCATGGCTCTATAGAACTGGTAGCTCTGAAGAGCAGCAGACACAGAACTGGGCCTGAGCTCTTACCTGATCTTTTTTTCCTGCTTTTTCAACCTCAGCTGCTTTGCACAAAACATAAGTACTGAACCAGTAATAACACTGGTTGAATCCCACCCCTGGTGCTATATATGTGCGGATCCAAATATTGTGACCTTTTGTAATTGACAGAGGGACATTTTATCAATGCACAGATTTTGCCATATAAAACTTTTTGGGATTTGTGCAAGATAAAACTTTTTTGGATTTGGCACTCACTGTGTCAATAACCACTGGGACCATCATGATCTGTTTATGCCATAATCTTTCAGCTTCATTTATTACTGTCAATATTATTATTATTTCTGGCAATTAAGAATAAAGTATTTTTTTCTATTTCTGCACAGAATCAGCAGATGTGTAATATTATAGTCTGTCGGAAATATTACTGTAGTCCATTACACAAAAATGGATCTCATTCTTCTACACCAAATAATGCTATTCTAAACATACACAGTGTGCCCATATATAAATTATCATTCCCAGACTCCCATTAATTGAACTGTCATTCTTATGTTGTGTAAGAATTGTACAATGGCAACCAATAGCATGTTTGTGAACAATTTCTGCTAATTTCTCTGAATATAAGTAATTAAATTGTCATTGCTACTAAAGATGGTAATAGATACCATTCTTTCCAACATTCTGGAAATGTTCAATTTTATATAATGCACTTTTCGAGAGGGCAAAGTGGCAGTACTGAAGTACTGAAATGTCTTTAAATATAGGATTGGTTTCTTCAGATAATTTATGTATCACTACCAGTTCCTGTCAACACTTTTTGCTGCAACAAAAATAAACACACAACTAGAAAAACACTTTTTAACAAATCACAAAGAATAATGAACTACAGAATAAAGGGGCAGTAATACTAGAAATGCATTTTGCATTTCTTAGGGTCGGCCATTCCTACAGTGTTCTGATACTGATATTCTTTGGCAATGTTAAGTCTATATCTGTATCTCCCAGAATTCCCAGGCACTGTCGCCCTTGGGAATACTGGCTGGGATTTTGAAGGAGCAAAACGATGTAAGCAAAAAATTAATCTGGTGACAGCTTGCCAACTTTAAAAAAAATCATTACAAAGCATGTTTTTTCATGAAATGCAGCTCGGATAAAGTGAGCTAAAGTTCACAAAAGTTTTCATCTTTAAATAAAATGTGTTAATGATAATTCAGCTGGAATTCTGGGTTTAAAGTCTCAATACAACTAAAGGAAAGACAAACAAATGAGGGAACACAACTCTATTCCAAAATTAATTTTAGAATTTGATTTTAAATGAAATTGCTCTTTAGCCTACTGACTTATGTTAAATGTCAATGCAATGAACCATGATATATATTTAAGCATAATAATAATTTATTAAAATTGCATACCTAAAATATCCCAAAAATTTAAATTCAAGATAATTTCCTATGCTAAACCACTTGTTCTAGCATTTTGGACACATATTTAGACTTCAAGAGGGGCAGAATTCAAAGTTCACATCACCTTTTTACTATGCATAATTAGAATCATATATGCAATATATAAACAACACAAATAAACCAATCAGCTGAGGAAATTTTATTTGTATTATCATAGTTGAATCAAATTGGGAGAAGCAAAAAATCTTATGATTCTTTCGACTTTAGCTTATATATGTTTTTTTTTAAAAAATAATTTTAAGGACTGATCTATGAGGATCACCACAATGCTATTCTCTTCCTTTTCTCTCTCCCTCCAGGATTTACAAGTTCTTATTTTAGGCTGGAATGCACAACATGTAAATGAACTGACAAACCTGTGAAAAGAGCAAACATTTTTTTCATCAAGATTTTCTGAGATAAAAGTTATCATGAAAATTCAAGGGAGCCTATCACCATTACAGAAACCTCTCTTGACAGGGTAATCTTGATGGGTTATGCTGCGTACAGAGGTTGGTATTGTCATCCTTTGGGTAACATGAATACATATAAAATGAAAATTGGCTGAGGAAAATACTGTGAACTATACCTGAGGCACACTTCAGATGGCATCCTTCAGCTTTACTGTTTGGAATTTCTTGCTTCTTGATAATTTACAGAAATGCACTACACATTCCAACTGAAAAGAAAAAAAATAGGGTTAGAATTAAGATGACTTTCTGTTCTCTCCCTTGCAGGGAATACTGCAAATCACTACAAAAAGTAATTAGGCTAAAAAGCATGCTGAATAGTTAATGCCAGTATCAATGCCCAACAGGAGATACTATCTGCCAATATTTAGTATCAAGTTACAGGTATACTTTTTTGAATCTGCAAATTGAATATAAAAATTGTATGTAGAAAGTAGTTTATTTCCCAGTTGTCATATAGGGGTCAAGTAGCAATCTAAAAGAATATGTTTTTGCAAGACAAAATCCTAGACTCTTAAGAACTGTTTACTTCTCTTTGATTAAAATCAAAAATCTAAACCTGTTCAGCACTATATATATATTTTGATCCATATTTTGAATGCATCTTTTCTGCTGAAGCTCCCACAAACTATTTCAGACAATCCATTCTTGATTTCTTTCCGGGGCACAAAAAGTTATGAGGTTGACACTACAACATTGAGTTTCATGACTGATTAAGAATATCTTACAAAATAACAATACAAATATGACAGAAACGTTTAATATTGTTTTAATTCCTACGCCAAAAATCAGTCCCTTGAGTTGCATTAACTCCACACCCATTCCACTTCATATCTTAACCCTGTTATTTCAGCATGAAAAGTTCAAGCAGCAGTGGAAATACAATTAAAGAGGTTTTTCATTGACTGATACTTGTATCCTATCTGCCAAGACAACAAGAATGTGAAATAGAACCAGAGCAGGATGATGCAAGTTTACCACTAATTGTTCCCCTATGACTCTTACTAATCAAAGTACACATCTGCACACGTTATTTTAAAGGTTCACTTCATGTGAAGGTAATGCAATCTTATTTTTGCACATTCCAGAACACATATTTTTCTCCATCAAAGAAAACATCCTCTCTGGAAATTCCATGCACAGATTCCAGGCATAATTCAACACTCATTTACTACACGGTAAAAATATCTTTCAAAATCTATCCTATATCATCTTCTTCCTCATAATGAACACAATGAACATCACATATTTTGTTAACTCTATGAGTAATTATAAGAATGCAGAAAATACATGAAAATGTTTTTAATTGTTTTCTTTTTCTTTCTATTCTTTTTTTTTATTTTCCTTTTCTCCCTTACATTTATGTATGTGTTGTTGTTCTATTTTAATTGTAAAATCAATAAAGTGTATTAAAAAAAAAAGAATGCAGAAAATACAAATGGTCCAGAATAGGATCACATTGCCATAAATGCGGGAGATACATTATAAAAACTGACTCCAATTTTTCTAGTGCAACTAGAAACAGGGCAAATTTACACATTTTATTGATGTTAATCTTTCAGTTCTCATATAGATGTAGCGCAATATATTGATGGGTTTACAAAGCCTCAAAAGTCTTTCATGTTAATAGCTGAACATGGAACAATATTTAGATATTTCAAGGAAAATGGTATTTGAAGAAAACAGATGACTCAAACTGAGTAGAAATCAAACAATTTGTGGAAAAGAAGACAACAGCTAAGACAACAGCTGAAATTGTCTGGGCTAAGGAATTTAAACAGGGTCATACTTGGTAACTGGCAGGTTAAACCAGGCTAGTAGCAATAACAATGGCACTTAGACTTACATACTGCTTCACAGTGTTTTACAGCCCTTACTAAGCAGTTTACAGAATCACCATATTGCCCCCAAAATCTGGGTCCTCATGTTACCAATCTCAAAGGATGGAAGGCTGAGCCAACCTTGAGCTGGTGAGACTTGAACTGCCAAATTGCTGGCAGCCAGCAATCACCAGAAGTAACCCGCAGTACCACATTCTAACTACTGCACCACCACGGCTCTTAGTAGACTAACTCAAGAGTCTAAAAACATTCCCAAAACAAAGAATGTTGCAAACAGTCAAAATCAAGAAAACGACATGGAAACTTAAGTGAAATATTCACTAGCTGAACTGAAGGAAACTTTATTTTAAATTTGGGTACAACATATGATAAGAGGTTCAGCAACTACTTAACTTTCAAAAAATAATCTGAATTTGTTAGTTATATCTGAAGGATGATGTACAAATTTAATATAAGATCATAAACAATTTCAGAGGGCAAATTATACTATTGGCTTCATCATGGGGTAGTATTCAACTTTTGTATCCACCCTTATGAGTGTAATGTATGCTGCTGTTTGTATTACGCTTCAATATTTACTACAGGTGTAAATCCCTCTCTAATTGGAGTTGGCAAAAAGGAGAGCAATGTTGTTACTGAAGACTCACAGCAAAAGAAGAGATCATCCACTTTCCACGTAACCTATAGCTTCTCCAGATGGGATTAGAAAAATACCTGCTACAAACTTTGGAAAATTTCTTGAACAAAGGCAGCCTTAAGCTAAATGGTACAGAAGACTCACTTGATACAGTATAAAGAAGCTTGTATGGCCTTGATTTTTTTTCTTCCACCAAACTGGTTGCCTGGAAACATGGCTACTCTATCCATTTATTCAATAATTTTATGGTTCTCCATCCATTACTCCACCAGCTTTAGATTTTATTGATTAGAATATTCTACTAAAACATTACACAAGAAAATAGAGACCAACCATTTCTCTCTGAAAACAAGCATTTTGTCCTACATGCTGGCTTTTTAAAAACCTGGGACATTTACAGAGATAATATTTTCAGGGTTACATTCTCATGTTTACTATTGGTAGCATCACTTGAACCAGCAATTATTGCCTTAATAAATGTAGACATTGCTGAATAGGAAATTTGATTCCAGCTGCTTTGATCTATTGCACAGCAGTGAGCAACAATGATTTGGAAAGGGGATGCTGACTTGAAAAGCACATTTCACTCCAGGAAGAACATTATGACCAGATTAAAGCTACAATTCTATGAAATAACAGAAGAACCCGTGAAGCAATACATTAAAAAAATCCAGAGTTTCAAAATCATTTAGAGCTACAGTATATTAAGACAATGGAAATATTTCTATGATTTGGGAAAGAAAAAATACATAATGTTAAAACATTGGTTTTATTATCCTTTTTTTGAATTATGCTATTCATTAAAGTAATACAGAGCAAAATAATAGGAAAAAAAATTATGGAGGCTGGAACTAATATAATACTAAAATAAGTGCATTTTATTGTAAAGTGCACTAATCATATAGGCTAGATTCTTATGTCACAGTGTATAATGCATGTGGTTTAATATTATCTGAATCCCTTCTGTTTATTCTGGTTTATATAGAGAGTATATGTTTACTGTTGCACATATCAGTAAAGAGTTTATCCACATTAATTCCATATGAAGCAGACCATAACTGAAAATGTTTCAGAGGTAAGAAGGATATTAACTGTACTTGCAAATGTTAGGAATTCCTATAAAACATCGGCAATTCCAGTATAATTTTCAGAAATATAGAAATATGTATAACAGATTACAGATACAAAGGGTTTTCAAATGTGGAAACAGAATTGGGTAGCAGGATCATTTCTATATTCTTTTGTATATAATGCTAAATCAGAATTGAAACATTAAAGAAACATTATTGTTCCCTACCTTCCAAACCTTCAAGTAACAATTTTGATTATAAAAAATGGCCTTAGGAGAGAACATTAGGGAATGTTAAAATTTGGTATCTACCTTTGTTCATTAGTAAATTAGATTAAAATATATATTGTTTACTACTGTTACACTGTGTGATTTTTAATCCTCTAATTTTTCAATATATACTATACTTAGCAGTTAGAAAAAGAGCAGCTAGCGGTAGAGCGGCGGTCAGAAATGGACGCCACAAAGAAAGGAGAAGTGAAAGTTTTGGCTGACCGGGAGGAGAAGCAACATCTAAGATATCCTGGAATTTAAATTTTGGAAAAAGA
>BHFT01052955.1:0-80859 GCA_004320025.1 Laticauda laticaudata | reverse complement strand
AATACCCGAAGGAAGCTAAATAGCACAAATGTAAGTACCCGCGAGAGCTTAAAAAAACAAATATATATATATATATACACAGAACACACACAAAATATTTCAAATATTTCATGTATATTTTGAATATAAATATTTCTATATAAAAAGCTTTATTTCTAGTATTTCTATGGAAAAAGCTTTAACCTTTAACTGGTGTCTTTTAATTACATTCAATTTTCATTGTAGCACAACTGGAATGTGTGGCCTGAGGCATCTTAATTTATTTCACTGTACCATTTATTACTGTAAATAGAATATTTTAAAAATGGGATCCTCATAAGAAAAAAATTGGTTATCTTGTTCCCATGCCAATAAGTAACTTATTCATTCCAAAGATGCTCTTCATCTATCAAAGTTGCATTTAGCTGATTAAATAGAATAATTGGAGAAGTCACCATTTTAATAGGGAAAAAATACAAGAAACAGCTGCATTCTTTTTCTTTATTCTAATTAACCAATGCCTTGTGTCCACATGCAACTTATTGCTTTAGACATTATTGAATGTACTTCAGACAAGATCAGTCTAGACAAACGTATATAAACAGCAAGACTTTAAAACGCCAGTGAAGTGCAAACTCATTTTATACATTTATCATAAACAACATAAAAATATACTCCAGCTCAGAGGTGGGCAATTATGGCCCCTTTACAACTTGTGGACTTCAACTCCCAGAATTTCTGAGATGGCATAATCATGACAATTCCTGGGCATGGCTGGGACAGGAATTCTGGGAGCTGAAGTCCAGAGGTTGTAAAGGGGCCATTGTGGCCCACCCCTGCTCCAGCTGGTAGGTAAATCATGTTAATGTTCGTAAGTACTTCATCAGTATTACCCAATATCATATGCCATTGTCATTGTGATGGGTGGCAATCCAATCAATGTAGCTGCGGTATTTCAGTTTAGCCCAGGAAAATAAGTGCCAACTTCAGTCCTGTAATTATTTTCAATAGTATGTTTATTATACTTTGTGCTGTGATTCAATAAAGCTTCTCTATTTGGCTTTTGATTGCACTCTACATCTCCTGGAATTTGTAAATCAGCATTACATCTCATAATGCTTTTTTTTTTAAATGCTTTATAAATTAAAATATGTAAGCACCAATGCATAAAGTACAATATAGATATGTCACTTCGTGATTTTTGTCACTAAGTTCCTGAATACAATCAGTTACAAATGTCATCTAAAGAGCAGCAATTTTTTTATAAAGAGGTAAAACCTACTCCATTATTCATATGTATTCTATGTTTGTAATGAAAATATCTAATTTTAAACTGTTACAATTCCATGCGTATTTAGGAATCCACTCAAACTAATTAGAAGGTCAGAGCCCTTCAGGTACATCTTCTCGTGTATATTTCTAGTTAAACAGCCTTTTTGGGAGGCCCTGATGCCTCTCAAGTCTGTTTTCTTGCTGAGAATCTGCTGTTTCAAAAGCAATTTGTGAGCACAAATAAAAATATACAGGATCTAAGTCCCTATGTTTTTCCTGCTCTGATGGAGCTATGTGTGAGTTCATTGGGAGAAGGGAAAACATGCACTTTTCCAATAATCTGGCCTCTGATTTTTCTCAAAGATAACTGAAAAAGCCAAGACATGGAAGCCACAAGGGGGTCTAATCTAACGAGATCTGTTGAATAAGAGAAAGGAAAATACAATATTAGATGATCAATAGCATACATTGCTAAAGTTTACAACTTTTGCATTTAAACTTCAGTAATGTAAGGCCACATCAAAAAAAGATTTATAAGTTCACAGGCTGGATTTGTACTTTTTATTACTGGACTAAAAAAAAAACCCGGTCCATTTGTACACTGAGACAAGTTGTTCTTTATTAGATAGAATCAGCATAAAATCAACAAAAAAAACCCAATATTAGTTATTTTGAAAAAAAGTGCTTCATCAATCACGACTTACATTGATGACAGTATATTTTGCTGCTACTGTATATTCTGGGACTCTAAAGAGAACATCAATGGGATTAATTTGAATAGGGATTTCATTTCAGTAAATCAATGAGATTCCATATATTAGCAATAAGTATGATTTTGACATTCCATCTCATCCTCCTCAAAATTGCATTAGATTAATACTTTAACTTCCCATGAGGTGGGATAGGAGGACCAAGCTATTACTGGAATACATAGCATGATACTATGTCTAGATATTAAGCATGGAGTATGGGAAGGTATCATGGGTCATTGAAATAGAAGTAGGAAAAGTTAAAGCCTTCTCTGTTATCAAAGGCGGAGGAAGAGGAGGAGGAGATTGGACATAGTGATCCTTTGGGAGCTGCATGCAATGCAATTTCATTTTAATGTATGCCAATTGGTGCATATTCAAAGTGACAATAAAGTTATTCAAGTTCTAAGGAGGAGGATATATTTAATCAATTTATAAGGCTGTCAACTTGCCAAGGAACAGCTAAAAAGACATGGTTAACTGTAGTCAACAATAACAACAAAACATACAATCTGGCTGTTATCCCACACCATACCATCTCCCAAAGTGGACACATCTAACATCCCAGCCTGAAAACCAGTATTTTAATGCCTTGTGAAAAGCTAGCAGAATCAGGACCAACTGAATCTCAGGGAAGATCATTCGAGAGCCAGGCATTGCCATGGAAGTGGTATTCTTCCTGGGTCCAGCCAAATGATTTATAGGACAGAGGGCATGGAATGGAACAATACAACTAGAGACAGGCAGTCCTACAAATAATCAGTTCATGCAGGAATTAATAGATAACCACCACCTTCAACTGTACTTTTGTTGATGTTAAATGCAAGTTCAAATGCTTTCTTGCAATATGGACAGGGAGAGACAGGGTGCATGTGTAAATTATGTGTGGGCAGAGAAATCCTAGCCATAACTTGACATGTCAACTTTTGAAATAGAATCCATTGTAGTTATTTTTGCATGTTTATTTGCTAACACGTTGTTTTTATATTGCACAGAAATGTTGGACAATAGCATCAGAATGAATACATGAATTTTATGCAATTTTGATCAGAAGGCTATATGCACAGTAACCCTAACATAATTTAAGGAAACCTGTGAAAATATCCTGTTCCTTTCTTTTCTCAGAAACTTATTTTGTTCTCTGTAGTTTCAGAAGTCGCTTTTGAATCTAACAAAGAAACTTTCCTCCACTTACCTTCCTCAAATTGACATCTGAGAACCAAATATAATTTCGGACAAATTCTCCCATCCAATCCCACATTGTTCAGGGTAGCCTTATGTTTCTCCAAAGCAGCTTTTTAGAGTGCACAAATGATTTCAGAGGGAAAAAGGTATTCAAAATCTTCCTTTCAAAAATTTCCTTATGCTAAGATATTCAGATGAGCGTCTTCCTTAAAATAGTCTATGAACTCCATGACAGTTTACAAAGAAGAAACTAACCAAAATAAACTACCCAATCATGTTGCCTTTTTCAGTTTTCCATAACAAAATTATCCTTGCTAAAATAATAAAACAAATTAGTATATTCATTTCTAATCTTTACTTCAAAATAACATACAGGATTGACTTATAAAACCTGTTACCGTACTGTACTTAATCATGGTTAATTTTGTAAAATAGTAATTAGTTCTGATATTAATCCTACCAGTAACATTGTAATAGTATCAGTGTTTTCAGTGTTAAAGTCTTCTGAAATGAGTGGGAGTTGTTGAAAAGACTATACATGCTACAACTTGTAATATGCATGCTAAGCAGTAAATTATATTGGGCTTGTGAGATTTATTTTAGAGTAAAGATAATTATATTGCCTAACTCATTCAGTAGTCCAATGGAGCACAAATTTTTAATACTGCCTTCTATTGCATTCTTAGATTAAAAAATGTTTGTTAACAATAAGATTTTTTATATAATCAAATAGTATTATCCCGAATCTACATAAGCCAATTGATTTCCTGTTGTAATTAGTCTCTCAAAATAGCTGAGGGATTATGCTCCTACTAATGGAAGTCCCTTTTCATATTTCACCACAAATAAACACATTTGTTTTTCCTCCCTAAAAAAGGTACAAGTTACTATATCAATTTGTAAGATAATGATGGCACTTTACAAATTATTTCAAAAAGCCAACAACCTCAGCTATTAATGCCTTTTTAGGACAGATATATTTTCTCTAGATAAGAGCTCCGATGTACTCTAGGGTGGTCATAAGATCAGTCACTAAAACTTTAATTCAAGTCACACTTTAAATAAATTGCTTGATAATTTTTCAACATTTGGTTTATAGTTACTAGCATGCATTATGGAGAGGCCACTGGGTACTAATATATTATTTTTTGCATTCTCTCATTCAAGACAGGAAAGCTCATTTTTCAAAGCTTAAGAAACCAAATTCTCATCAAGCTACTTGGAGGTTTGGCTTTGTTTTTTCTTGAACGATATCAAACACCTACTTACTCTCGAGTTACATAGGAAATTAATATGTTGTTGTGATACCCTTTTTTCCAGTTTAATCATGTTCCATCTTATCCTCTGTATTAAAGTCATAAAGTACAATTAGCACAAACTGTCTCCCAAAGGTCAGGGAGAGTATATGAAATTATGCCAATGGTTAAATGTACTACTGAGTGATTGGCTCTTGTCCATTTGAATCTCTAATATTGTTACTACTTGACACTGCAAAAATATTGTTACTACTTGACACTATTGTAAAACTCTCTAAGGTCCAACTATATAGTTTAAAATTAGGGCAAGAAGGTGGTCTTATGGAGCACATTGCTTATACAGATAATGCTACAAAATACTCCATACTTGATAGCACCAGTTGCTTCAGGGTACACTGATCAGTAATTTAAACTGATGTTTAGAAAAAGAATTAATTAAAGGTGGCTTTGTTTAATTAACTTGAACTCTGTTAAACAATTTATTATTTGCTATAATGTTTGAAAATGAATTTTAAATTCTCAAATCTCAAACAACTGCACAATATATTAAGATAGTGTGAAACCATATGCTTTAATAATAAAGTTTATTAAATTTAATGAGATTAAATGAATTACCGTATTTATAACTATGAATTGTAAATAAACCTTTTTTTCTAAAGCTTTTCCCCCATTTTTTTCTCATTTTAAGATAAAAAGTTAATACTAATATTTTGTTTAAAATCTCAGAATTGAATACGTGAACTGCCACCATTCATACAACAACACATGGAATTTCAACTGAGTGTTGCTGAAAGTTCTATAACTCTTGTTGATGAAATATGGAGATTTCCCTTCTCACCAGCCACCTAATCAACAACAAAATATGGTTCCTGAGTGTAAATCTGATATGTCAGATTTGATTTCCTGTGTTTGACATGTTTTGAAATATCTGAGGAGTTTAAAATGGGATGTGCAAATCAACATTTGCTATTACAGTCATCAACCTATGAATAAGCTTTTGCTAAACAGTACCTCTGTGCTTATATAATATTCTAGAATATCAAGAACATAATTGATGAATTGATGGGGAAAATAAGCAATTCTCTGCAATCTCCCAATATGCCAATAAACAAGTCAGCAGTAAATTAAGATATATGCTATTCAAAACAAAATATGTATTAGATAAGAAAGTGGTAAATATCATTAAAATATGTTAGATGATGATTTGATTAAGTTCAATTCAATATATCACAATAAACTTGAGTCCATAATAATAGAGAACATATGTGAAGTTAATGTAAACAATAGATTTCCAATGATTTTGTTTTTCTTACAAATTTTCCCTTCTCACTTTGTATTTGCAGCTATGATTCATGCCCTTGTTACCTCACAGTTAGACTATTGCAATGTATTTTATGTAGGATCGAACTTGAAAATGACTTGGAAGCTGCAACTGAGCCAAACTGCATCAACCTAGCTATTAAAAAAGAGGAATGGATTTAGTAGAAAAAGACTCATACTCACTTTGTTGGCTGTCAATAGATTTCGGGGCCCAGTTGAAGATACAAGCTGTAACCTATATAATGTATGACACAGTTCAGCATCTGTACACGTCTCTGGAACAGAATCAGTCATCCTATAATACTGCTCCGAGAAAGGTGGCAAAGGTTCTCCCATTTGCTTGATGTGAAAGGAGTGGGAACCAGAAGTGTATATTCTCCCACTCTGTGGAATATCTTGATCCCTGAGACGCAGAGCCTAATTGTTTTTTCTTTGCAAAAAATTTAAGACCAACCTGGTAAAAACACTTTTCAGCAAAGATGGTGAAACTAGACTATTATTGTAATGTCCTTTTTAATTAGTGATTGTCTTTTATTTTGACCATACTAAGGATACTATATAGACCATCTTGAGTTGCTAGAACTAAAACAGAACAGATAGGACTAAATAAATACACAAATGAATAAATAAATAAATATTAGCAATGTTTCTGCAAGTATCCATTGTCAAGAGCTGAAGGGTGATTTTTCTCATTGGAGAAGCACATTTTCCGAAATTGTATTAAAAGAAAAATTGAGAAAAGTTAAAATGAATTGATTAGTAAAGAGGGTCTTGTGACTATCCACATGTCCAAAATTCATTAATGCTTTACCCCTCAGGAGTTTTTAACAGCATAAAATTGGTCTGTTACACGATAAAACGCTGAAAACAGATCAAAGTCCCAATACTTGGGGTCAGGGAAACAGAATACTGGCACATTTTTTTAAAAAAAATCTCCCTACTATTTGCCATGCAAAGATGCTGAAATTTGGATATTTAAAAAGTTCAAAACTTCTATATTATTTTTATACACAGTAAGAAGCAATAAAAACAATCAGTTAAGAAAAAAGATCTTCAAGCTCAAATTCGTATTTGTATGTAAAACTAGTCAATGAATCTCAAAGATCCTGGTCATGCACGTAAGGCAGTAGAAAAAGGAGTAAAATGTACAGATCCAAAATGAGTAATTTGCAAAGCAGATATGAACACCAAATATTAGGGAAGCCGAGAAACATGCCAGAAATGTTGCCATATTAGCAGAACGTAAACAACCTGACATTCACAAGCATTAAAAATGTATCATTTTAAGAAACCTGAGTGAAAATTTACAGGAATATAGTGCTAAAATTCAATGCTTAGGATACCCTGCCAAGGCTGCCGACACATGCAGCATGTTGTTGCTGTTTCTGCCTCCACACAATCCATGTCTTCAGCTGAAAAAGTTTTTGGAGATCCAAGCAGTGTGTTATCGAAAATCCTAAATTTAAGAAAGGTAACTTTATATTTCCTTAAGAGGAACTTTTTATAGCAAAAGTGTCCATTGTTCTTTTAACGTACCCTGAATTGCTATTAAATGTTCTTCTTCGTGTTGTCAGATTTCCCATTTTTATGAGTTTTGGCTTCTTCTTGTCCAATGAGACGAATAACCTTGTAACATCCTCGTGTAATTTTGACCATCCACATTAAATTTATAATATCCAATACGATACTGGAGACAAACCAGACGGTTTGAGCTACAAATCCTAATCTGTAGTAGGCTTCTGTTCCAAACTCAGAAGCCACACTGTTGTAATAAATTGGAATGACTATGATCCTCCCTAGGAAGAACATGATGGTCATTAGCAGTCCATTGATGATGTTAGCTTTTGAAGCTTTAGAATACCCCAATGCTTCAAAAAACCACCTATAAGAGAAAAAGGATTAATAGAAATCAAAACCAGAAAGGTACAGTAATATTAATTTCATCTTGGCAAAGTCTGAGACTGTGCTGTCCCAGCCAGTCTATGGAAATTGGAAAGTTATTTAGGAATTATGAGCTGTCCCCTTAAGGGAATGCATCATGGTAAATGTAGTTAAAGGTATCCTGGGAAATGNCTACAAGTTGGGTTAGGAGATAACCGTCTTTTACCTACAAGGCAGATATACAAAGGATTGGTCATAAAAGAAGAACTTTGTCACAAACGTGAGTTATGAGGACACCTAATGAACCAATAAATGTTCTTTGTTATGGACGTCTTGTTGAGTTATCTCTCTGCATCTGTACAGTTTATAAATCCACCTCTGTACAGGAGACAGGAAAGATACCATATCTGCATATCTGCATTCTATTTGCTTAGAATGGGCAAAAAATTTGGCTGCCCTGAAATCTGGCTGCCGCCACAATGCCATCCTTACCACATACTTGGAAAAGTCTCATGCAGCATAGCTATCTCCACAGATTTAATGGGCAACTTGTTAAGGGGCATGACAGGCAGTTCTTTGGCTGAAATTCCAGCCCCATTCATCATCCTGTGAAAAGCCCACTCCAAGTTGTATACATAACGTATGTATGTATGTATGTATGTATGTATGTATGTATGTATGTATGTATGTATGTATGTATATATGTACATGTATAATATATATATATATATATTATACATAATGTATGTAAAATACATACATTCCTCCAAAATTGCAATCATTTTGTTTTTTCTCTCCTGTCATATCATCAACTAATTGAACTGTTTGTTGTTTTGTTTTGTTTTAAATTCTTGAAACTATGAATTGACTGATTATACTGATTATAGTTTTGCATCTGTTTGCTGCCATCTAATGATCTTTGTAATGAACTGATCATCTGGATTTGGACAGCAATTGGATAGGGGGTGATGAAAACCTGAAGTTTGAGAAATGGGTTCTGTGGGGAGCTATAAGCTCCCCAAGAATATTACTTGAAGAGGTAGTAAGGAGCAAAGCTCTTGTGGACTGTAATAATTGAGAAGAAAATTCCCTGTCAGGTGAGCTACAGAAATTTGAAAGATAAGTTCTTTCCATTACACTTCGAATTACTTGTAAGAATCCAAGAACAGGTTGGTCAATTTCAGGACTTGAAACTCCATCAACCAAATGACTAATCCAAAGGGGGAAGGGTGTGTGCAGAATGGCTGTAGAAACCAGGGTTCCAATTTACCTAACAGCTCAAAGAGAACTGAGGGGTAGGAGACAGATCTGAGACTGAATAGAAGAGGCTGATCCAACAGACAACTAGTAGCAGCAAATGGAACCAAAAGATTGTCATTGCCAGACATGTTCTCCCACATGCATCAATGCACTTGGCACTGCCCACATATGTTTCAAGGATAAGAGAGATAACAGTAGATTCTAGTAGAATAAAGATTCTTAATCTGAATTTAAAAAATATAAAAAAGAAAAAGAAGGGAAGGGCTCTCTTGGTTCCGTTTTTCAATTCTTAGAAATGGCAATCGTTACCTACGAGAAACTACAAGAAAAGACTACGCAACAAGAAGATTGGGACAAAGAAGAAGCCATCTTTAACGAACAAGTAATTTTACTTGGGGAAGAAAAGGGAAGAGGGAAAGAGAATGGAGAATTTGAGACCTAAAAAAACAACCAAAAAAGGGAAAAAAAAGTGAAAAGTGGATATAACGTGAGAAAGCAACAGAAAAAGGGAATTTCCCGAAAAGGGAAAATTGAGGTGGAGAGACAGGGGGATAAAACATCAGAGAGAAGAAGCAAAGGAGGAGGAAGAGAAGAGAAGCTACAAGGTGTGAAGCAAGATGTAAAGAAACAGGATTTATTTAGAGATAATGGGAAAAAATTAATTGAAAAAGGGATTCTGCAGGTACATATGATTGTATTGTTATATTTTTTATTTAGAAATAATATTAGAAGACTGGAAACAACGTATGATTCAATGAAACATTTCTGAATAAAATAAATGTAAATTGAATTAAATGAGAGAATTAATTTAGAAGTAATGGAACATTTTAATGACATAATGTTTAAAATGCAAGTGAAGAGCTGGGGAAGTAATCATGGAAAGTTTATAAGCATTCCATAAAGCATGATACCTATTTGAAAAGTAATGTGGTAAATGTTTAAAATTTAAATGAATATTCAATATTAATGATAAATGAATGGTATGGATCATTGTTCTAATTATATTATATATTTATACTTTTTTTTTCTTTTTCTTTTTAAAATGTAGGTTTAGCTTTAATGTACTACGCAGAATCCGAATAGAAGTTACGTTTTATGTTAAGTGTTATATTTTAGGGAAAAGATATAAAGGCGTCATACTCCAATTAGTGACTACAGAGGAATTTTGTTTAAGGAGAAAAGATAATAGATAGCTGAAATAGGACAGACAAAGAATATAAATATAATGATCTGATTTGAGATGAACAAATAAAAATAAAATTAGAAAGTTAAAAAGAGGGGAGAAGCCATATAGAAAATGTAGAATGATAATAAGATATGGAATGGTATATAAAAGTGAGCATGAATTGAATTGGTGCTTGTACAAAGAGATGTAACCCGGGATCAGGCTGCTTTCAGAAAAGAGGTTTTATGTTTTCATGTTTTGTGTTGTATTTGTCAATGTTTGTTTTAAAAAATCAATTAATTTTTTTTAAAAAATGTATTAAAATTGGTATAAGAATTGAGATTTGCGCTCAAAGGATATTATGGGCTTGAAATTAATAATAATATAATATGATAGGAAAGTTGATTAATATAATATGAAAGTATCGTGCACAAGAATTATGTACTAATTGACACTTTGTACAATTGATAGATTTCATTGTTTTATGTTTGTATTTGTCTGTTGTTAAAAATAAAAAAAAATTACAAAAAAAAAAGATTCTTAATCTGCATAAGGGCTGCCTCAACTGCAGTGGAGTGTATTTTCTTAGTTGATAATATATTCTACTCTTGTTCTTTGTGATAAATAAGAATAAACAGAAGCATAGAAATGAGCCATTAGTTCTAATCAATAATTGATATGTATAAATCAACAGGATAAAAATATTCTATTTCAGCACAGATGCTAGAGAATGCATAGATGTAGGAAAAGTGGGATCCTGTATCATTTCTCTCATCTTCCTTTGTGTAAACAGATCAAAGCCTGATCAAAGAATATATTGTTAAATTTTGGAAATGTGCTGTTCTCCTCAAACTAAAGGAAATTTTGAAGAGACATGAGGCAAAATTCAGTATTCTGTTAGATCTTATTATATTTAGTTCTCCCCAAACCCTTCTATTCTAATAAAGTGGGAAATATTTCTTTCCCTGTGTGATTTTGTTCAAGTTGTCCTTGCTCCAGTATAGTTTCTGCATTTGTTGAATGAACGGAAATAAATACAGTTGAATGAATAGAAGTAAAGAAAGCAGTAATATAATTCCTTTTCTTCCTAATTGATAATAGTCATAGGAAGTGAAATAAACTTAAAGCAAGATCTAACAGAACGTTGAATTTTGTCTCACGTCTCTTCAAAACTTCCTTTACACTTTATTAAGGATCATTATATAAAAGCAAATTTGTCTCTGACAAATTTTAGGGGTTAATTTGTATGTACATGTACAGCATACCATCTATTTTATTTTTTTCAAAAAGTGAGGCTCCTCTGAAGTGATTTTCTAGTTTAAACTATCCAGATGATTCAAAAAGGAAGGAAAAGAACTTATATTTAGTTTAGATTATTGTGCCTTGTTTTCTATAATCTTTATTGACCAGCTCAAAAGAATAACTGAATTGTTTATAGATGTCAGGGAGTTCAGCTGAAGTGAACAACTTGACCATTATGCCTTTTGTTAATGATATAGGCAAGGAATATAAACGGTTACTATAAAGATATGTATTCATAAACTATATTTGTGTGTTAGTAAAGAGATTCTCTTCACTTCAAAGCAGCAAAGACAAACAGCAATGACATAACTCCTGAAAATAACTATAGAAAGAAATCTGAAACCAATTTGAAGCCAAACTGTAGATACTAGTTTTGTACCTTGTGCCATGCTGCAAAAGTAGCACAGCAAAGGATTCATTTGCGATGAATGGGCCGAATACCTTCAATTGCAACAACGAAGTGACCTTAGATCACTTTTTGCATGAAAGATGAAACAAACAAAATAAAAAATTTTTAATGTAGTAATGAGGCAAAGAGGCTATTTTCTTCATTCTAATTCTCCTCCTTCTAATACTATAAAACCTTTACTCCACATGTCCTGGCCATAATAAAGGAGAATGACAACATAAAGTGATACTAAAAGAATTAGACTGTTGAAACTTAAAAGAAAACACTATGTTAAACTTTCAAACTCTGAAATGAAAGTAAATGAAAGTAATTATTCAAAATCAGTAAAAAAAAACAGGCAATGAGTTAATATGTTCAAACTACACATAGCAGTGGATGAGAAAAGGGAAGGGAATGGAAGGAAGGGGAGGGAGGGAGGAAAGAAGGAAATTTAGAAAATGTAGAAATCTGTAGAAAATTTTAAAAATTAATGTCTATATCTCATTCTTGGTACCCAGATGGATCATGCTTTTGGCTGAGATTTTAACAAGTCTTTGATGTATCTCAGAAGTGATTATATAATACAGTAGCAGATATGAACAAATAAAACAACAGGAATGAAATAAACTCGCAAGAGATAGTACCATACAATTTTTGAGAATACATGCAACTTAAAAGTTGACCCTTTTAAGGTACCTAAGTAAGATACCTATTCCAAGAATCATTGCACAAAGAAAAAAAAATCTTAACATTTTTATTTAGATAAAAGTCTCTTTCTGCTTTAAAGAGCCTTGAATGGATATTAAGATAAATAACAATATGGTTATTGGTTTTAGTCTGAATAGTTATCTTTTTAGAACTTATGAACACCATCTGCTAATAGAAATTAAATTATTTCATAATTAAAAGTGATTTCATTGTCCTCTAGCATTCATACATTTAAAAAAAATTCAATTAATATATTTGGGTCATTTTCATTAAACCTTTGCTAAAACACCAGTGGCCACAAGGTTTTAACTTTAAAAAACAGTGATACTGTATCATAATAAATAGACAGTGCACATTTGTTAGGTCAGTAGTGACTGAATTACAAATAGCAAGCTAAATGATAATGTAAGAATAACTTATAGAAAATATTGCCTACCGCTGATTCACAAAAGGGGTAGACAGTTCTGCAAGCAGACGAAAATTAGCAAAATATGCCAATATTCCTCTATCCTAGGAAAAGGAAGTAGAAAAACAAACCAGAAATCACAGTTAAAAGTCTAATAAAAATAACACATAATATAAAACTTCTAAATATCAACATTATACACTTAACATAAAATAATAGTAGTAGATTGGATAATTAACTAGAATACTGTTTAGGAAAATATGCCAAGTTTTTCAATCCTTTCTCTAATGAATCTAATATACCACTTAACACATCCTTTAGAAACTATTATAAAGATCTACCCACCATATTATTAAAAACTACTAAGAAAAATCATTTCACAAGGACAACTTCAATAGTTCAAATTTATGTAAATTTTATCCAATATAAATGATCTTACTACTGTTGAATAAATGCTACTGTGGTCAATGCCCTGATCTCCGCATTTCCATGTTGCTATGCATTCTATATAGATAGTCCTCAACTTACAACCAGAACTGAGACAAAATTTTCAGTTGCTAAGTGAGATAGTTAAGCAAGTTTTGCCCCATTTTATAACCCATCTTGCCACAATTATTAAGTAAATCCCCGAAATTGTTAAGTTCGTAACAAGATTGTTATGTGGATCTGCTTTCCCCATTGACTTTTTTGTCAGAAGGTCTCAAAACAGAATCAGATGACCCTGGGACACTGCAACCATCATACATATGAGTCAGTTGCCAAGCATCTGAATTTGATCACATGACCGTTGCCAACAGTTGTAGGTGTGAAAAATGGTCATAGGTTACCTTTTTGTAATTTCAAACAGTCATTAAACGAATTGCTATAGGTCAAGGATTACCTGTATAACTGAAATCTGCAGTGGTTCAGTATGCTATCAACAATTCTGATTTCTGGTCTTAGTCAGATTTGTGTATGGTCTATTAACTACCAAATTTGCATCTAGGTTAAATTCTGAATGTTGCTATTTAATTTTGAAGCTTCATTCTCTTAATCCCAAATATACTTGAAAGAGGACAAGTATAAAAGGCAAAGCATATTAATTGAAGGGCTATTGATGAACACAGGATGTATTGATTATGAAACACTGTAACTTTCTTAAGTGATTCAGAATAGAATAGAATTATAGAATAGAATAGAATAGAATAGAATAGAATAGAATTCTCTTTTTGACCAAGTGTGACACACAAGAAATTTGTCCCTCAGTGTACATACAAACAACAAAGTGATAGGTCACTTTTTTGTCACTTCCCATAAGCAAAATAAATAAGACAGCAACATATTTGATAAATATGTTCAGTTCTGAAATGACAGAATATTGGTCACCTTCTTACATATCAAGTTTTATTACTTTTCTGTGTTCGCCACTGTAATATCATAATCCTCATAGAGCAGTTACTGTCTTCTTGAACCATGAATCTTAATGGTTAAAATCCATTTTTGCTAAAACACATGTATACTTGTTATAAAATTAACATGGAACTTACCAGTACAAAATAATATGCATATAGAGCTAGTACATGGTGAGTTACAAAAAATATATCCCCAATTGCCTTCCAGTGCCAAATAATAAGCAACAAATCTAAAAAGAAATAAAGAACAGGTAAATTAAATTTTATAATTATTATATTTTATTTTAAAACTTCTAATGCAGCAAGGTAGAGAGAAATTTACTTCTCTTTTTCTGTTATCAGGATAAAAATTTCCAAGTTGCCCTTGCCAGAACATCAAAAATAGAACCCTAAGCTTTGGCTTATGATCTCTTACCATGTAACACTGATTTTTCCTAGGGATATAAATATCAGATTTGCCTCACCATAGAAAGTTATTTTCAAATCTAGTCATGAAGTTGGCTAATGTTTTAAACTATAGCAATATCTCCTCCCACCTTATGTTGAGAAATATTAGAGTTTTTATTAAAGACATTCAGGATGTATACTGTATTCATGCACGTCCCGAAGTAGCCTATTAAAACTGAGGACCAGTGATGAAGAAATTGAAATTTCAAAACAAAACAATGTTTCCCACTGATTAATCAATATCCATCTCAAGGAGAATTCAAGAGGAAGACATGTAATTAGGAAACTAAGTGTCCCCCCTTGAACAGGACTTGTTTATTTTCCCTTGGGAAAATATTCTATTTTATGGTTATTAAATTATTGACACCAAATTAGAGGTAATACCATGGAAGCAGGAAGAAAAATTGGGGGAAAAGTAATTATTGTTACTCAAGCTTGAGAATGAGAAATTGACAGAAGGAAATATTTTGATACTTAACACAATACTGTCATGTTATGAAATAAAATAATCACATTTTTACAGCACAATTGGTAAACTTTCTGTTAAAAGGTTCTTTCAAAACAGATGACTTACGATAAATTATACACGTAATATTTTACACATTACCTGAAATGAGGTAGCCTACAGTGATAGCAAGGTTTAGTTGCACTGTAGAAGGATCTCCCCTAGAAACAAAGACATCAAAGGAATTACATTACGTTAAATGTAACACACCGTAAATATTTTACATTTTGCTTATATTTATTTTTCCCCCCACATATGATGATTCACTTTTTTTGACGTTGGAAGACAGACACCACATCTGATAAGATGATCCTACAACTCTGGTAAATGGCAAAAAGGCAAGAGAAAAGCTTCCACACAGACATATTTAAGAAGATTAATAATAATATTCTGAAGACAAAAAATTGAGAGGATTAGCCATTATTCATCTAATTAGGTTTCTAACTTCCTCCACCTTTGCTCTATCTCAGTTTCAATGAAGGAGGAAAAATATTTCCGTTCCAGCATAAGAAGTGATCCAAAGGAGGTGAGTAAAGGTAATCCTCAATTTACGACTGGTCACTTAGAGACCATTCAAAGTTACAATGGATCCCCTCCAAAAAGTACCACTGACCTGGTTCCAAATTTCCAACAATCGCCCCCTCCGTGGTCACCTGACCATATTTTGGGTGTTCAGCAATTGGTCCACACTGAAGACTATTTGAATCAGACCAAAAACACTTGACCTTGATTTGCTTCTGGTTTTCAGCAAAAAAGGCCCATAGCAAACAACAAGTTTGCTTAACAATTGTGAATTCAATTAATGATCTCTGGTAATTTACTTAATCACTGCCATAAAAAAAGTGGTAAAATCAGACTGGTCATGTGATAACCTGTTTTTTTCTCACCATGAACTACTATTATAATGGGCAGATGCCATTTATACTCGAAAGTAAGAACTACCTGCATATTGTAATAGTTGGGGGACAGGCTGCCTCAGGTTGTTGTTTTTTTGTTTAAATGAAGCAAAAGCCCAGGTTTCCTCCATGTTATAGTTAAATAAACTAATTTTAGAAAGATTTGGGTAGTAAATAAATATATCTCTCTTTATGTTTTTTTAAACATAAACATTTTTAAACGCTATAGAGCACTACATACTAGAACAACTACACACAAGTACAGTTTTTTCCTGAAAGCCATCACTCTGCTAAACAAATAATTCCCTCAACACTGTTCAACTATTTACAAAGTGTGCACTACTATTACTGTTAATCTTCTCATCACTCCTTTTCATCAATCCCCTCCCACTTATGATTGTAGGACAGTAACTTTGTCGCTTGTATCCTTATGATTTATATTGACTGTTTCCTGGTATGATTTTATTGTTGATTGTACCCTATGACTATCATTAAGTGTTGTATGTTATGATTCTTGATTCTTAATGAATGTATCACACAAATTCCTTGTGTGTCCAATCACACTTGGCCAATAAAAGCATTCTATTCTATTAAACTTAAAGGTAATTTGACCAGCAAAACAAACAATAAAGGACAGAGAAAATGAGATTTACAAACCAAGATATTTCTTACCAAACACGGTCAGCATTAATAGCTTCATCATACAATAAAATATACACACAAAATATTTCAACCACCAAGGCATGGAACGTAGATACTGTCCTAAAAGACAAAAGCAATCCCATTAAGTATATGCTACCTTTAATTTGATGACATAATAATGAAAAAAACAAATAACTTCCCATGATCTTCACATGAGATTTGTGCAATTTAAATGTTTCTTATGTACTGGATAGCTCATTAAAAATAATGTGGGTTGATTACAATTATACTATAGCTGTAACTCTGTAATTGAAACTTTATTCCATATGTTTTCAAGAGGCAACTGGACTTTCTGATTTTTCTTTGAAAACATTTTGCTTCTCATCCAAGAAGCTTCTTCAGCTCTGGAAGAAGCTTCTTGGATGAGAAATGAAACGTTTTCAAAGAAAAAGCAGAAAGTCCAGTTGCCTGTTAAAAAAGCACCTCTGAGACAACCATGACTTGGATGACTGAGAATCTCCATGGACATTTGCTCGATATAGCTTTTGCCTTGCCAAATTTATTGTTACATTTTGATGTATACCACCAATTGTTACTATGATTCTGGATCAACTGCTTTACGATGCATGTTTTTCTTAATTATACCGCCAGCTCTTGACAATTCTGTAGGCCAAGTCTTGTCAGTGTTCCAAGTAACAACCTCCACGAACAAAGACTCCGAGGCTAGCATTTCCTCAAAGTTCCATTTCATTAGAGATGTCATATTGGCACATCTGGAAAAACCCGAATCTGAGAGTTCCGGGTTTTTCCTCCACCCAAAAGAAAGTCAAGAATTCATCCCCTACACCCACAAGTCCATCACATGGTCCAATCATATCTTCATCCCAACTGAAGACTACCACCAGTCACTCCCCTCCAGGTGCAGGTAATCGTCCTTGACTCCCAGAGGAAGGAATGTTGTTATGGCTAATCAAAGCTCCAAAGGAGAAAATGGCTTCCAAGGCTGACAAGTCTCTCACATCTTCCGATCTTGTACTATTTCTTTGAGTTTTTCTATGTTCTGGACGGTGTCAGCTTTGATGGTGTCCAACCAATGTGTTCTTTGACAGCCGAGTTTCCTTTTACCACTAACTCTTCCAAACATGAATTGTTTTCTCCAATGAATTCCCCCATATGACCAGGCCAAAGTAAGATGCAGTTTTGTGATTTCGCCTTCTAGTGACATGTCTGGTGTTATGCATTCCAGTATTTGCTTATTAGTCATCTTTGCTGTCCAAAGAATATGCAGGAGCTTTCTTTTGCACCACAGCTGAAACAAGTCATTTTTTTCCTGACTTGCTTTTTAAAACTTTTACAACCATAGGCAGCTACAGGGAGCACAATAAAACGAACTAACCTATATTAGGTTGCCAGAAAATATTCTCACTTTTCCAAAAGTTCAACAATATTGAACTTTCTGGGCATGTCTGTTGGCTGAAATAAGGAGGAGAATTCTATGCTATGGAACAGATTTTAATATAGAGCCCTTATATGCTTACAGGGAAAAGTATCTTTTCCTGAATTACAACATTTCTATTTTCTATTATTTCAAGAAATCATTTTTTCTTGGTGTATTACCTTGCTGTTAGCTTTCTGGCTTTTTAGTATCAACACAATCATTGTAAAATCTAATGTAATATGAAAACTTTATAGTTTGCCATGTGGTCTGTCTGAATAAAACAAAAAATATCTGAGGAAAAACAAGCCTCATGGTATCTATTCATTTGACTTCATTCCAAGTCAGAGAGAAAAATGCAGAGCATTCCTATATTCTCTCAGATACACAGGCTATTATTTTTTGAAATAAATTTCACAAACAAATGTAATCGTTCTCCAATAAAATATATACAGCATATGCAGCAATAAATCATTAGTGAAATTTAGACTATAAACTCCTTTAAGTCAGGAATTGTTCTTTTGTGCTGTATTAAATGCTTGCACAATAGGGATGTACAAAATATTTCCTTTTGATCAGGCATGAAACATTGTGAAATTTAGGTATGTCAAGTCTTTGAAATGATCAGCCTGCCAGTTGGCAAAATATTTTACCACTTGTATGGCTCAACATAGGTAGGCAAGAAACAGAATATAAACTGACAGCAAACAGCACTCCTTATTAGCATTGATGATGTTACCTAGTTAGGGAAATGAAACATTTGCAAGAAAACAAGCAAGCTCAGAGACCACCAAGGATCTCCTCAAACTGTACTTTGCAGAAAAGATTGTTTAGATTCTTGTTTAATAACTTTAAAAAAAAAACAGGGGCACCTGGGAGAAGCTGCCTTGCTTTTTGCAAGGAACTAACCTGCATATCACTGCCCTCTTTATTTCAAAGGCCATTTTGGAGGAGATGGAATATTTAGATCAGTTTGGTTTAACTGATGAAGTGATGACTTACTATGAACGTATCCTCTTGTTTTCTTTGTGTCCACCTGTATATTTGTATTAGTTTTATATTTTTAGATATGGTCAAACAACTAAATCAATAAAGTTTTATTCTATTCTGTGCAACAACCAGAATTGGGCACTTTTGAGCATTTCCTTGAAATTATTTGTTCAGCATTTCATAAAGTATTGAACTTGAAACCATTTGAAATGAATCTGCATGGTAATGATAACGATGGGACAAAAATCAATCAACCAAACAAACAAATAAATAAATGTTAGATAACATGTAATCAACACGACATGCAAGGAACTTCTGCAGAGCATAGAATACATATTTTTTCATGAATTGATAGAATAGATTAATGATAATTAATCATGTTAAAAAATAATTAGTATGTTGTGACTAGTTCACAAAGTTAAACAGGATATCATATTTTATGAATATCCTAGATAGAATGTACTCTGAACTTATATTAAGACATAATTTATATTAAGATTGCTATTTTTTACAAAACAATGTACTCTGAATATTATACATTACCATTTAATCATTTTTAATCATTTTTTAAAAGTGATCAGTAAAAATAATGAAAGATTAACAGGTATTCATTCAACTTATCTTTAACAAATAGATAACTTTTTACATAAATTACCCAAGGACAATTTTGCATTAAAGACTATTTAACAGAAATCCCAACTACATTTTTTCTAAAGGAAATCCCCTAAACAATCCAGATACTGTTTGAACAAACACACTACAGCTAACAGTCTAAACATTTCAAACTTTAAAATATTTATATATAATTGTATAATGTTGTTTAAAAACTGTACCTTGTGTTCCATTCAATTTTCTTCTTTTGGTCAAGATTATTAAAACCAGATGTTAGGCGTGAAGATAGCCAAGAACTCAGCACATGAAAGCTAAGTTGAAATATAGCAAAACTGCCCACAGCGATGCCCAGATTGAGTTTATTAAAGATTGTCATCTTTCTTCTGCCTGTTAAAAACACAATTTCAAATACAGTTCCTCAGTTGAGGCACGTGGCCAAATAATACCACTACTTGTAAAATCAACAATAGTGTATATAAGACTACAATTCTTGACAATGGACACAGGAGAAGTGTGTATTTGCTGCTGGCTATGATCCGCCTATATGATAAATTGTGAAGCTGGCTGCACTCATTGTTTATTGCACATCTTCTGTAGATTGCAAAAGTAATACTTTATATATTCCAAGCCATCAGTAAAAATTAGTCTAAATTTATAATATCAGAAGAAAATTAATGAAACATCTACTAAATCATTACAGACGTAATGTAATATGACAATGATTCCACCTTATCTATATGTAATGGGTTCTAAATTATCTCGATGAAATTGTATGAAAATATTTTCTTGTACTCTTATGAAAGTTTTAAAATATTATTTCATAGGAAACATGTATTTATTTATTTATTTAGATTTGTCAATTGCTTACAAAATAATAGGTATAAGTATATACATAGTTATGAATACATGAAATGGGTACATATAAGAAAAATGAAAGAAACAATAGGACAGGGACAGTAGGCACATTGGTGCGCTTATGCCCGCCCCCTACAGACCTCTTAGGAAAGGGGTGAGGTCAACAGTAGACAGTCTAAGGTTAAAGTTTTTGGGGTTTGGGGAAGAAATCACAGAGTCAGGTAGAGTATTCCAGACATCAACCACTCTGTTGCTGAAGTATCAAAACTGTGATCAGATTCATCAACACTTCCAAGTCCACCTCCCTTTGCGGAAACAAAAGCTGAACTGGTTAACTGTATTAATTAGCTAAATGTAGGTACAGACTTATCAAAATTGCAATATATGCTAACTCTGCATGAGCATTTAATCTCATATGGCTTGGATCAGCAGGATCTGTGAGCCCAGAAGACTGTGTTCAAAGTTGTATTGATCTGAGCAAAGTGCTACTGGTTAAGATTCCTTAGGCCTACTTTCCTCCAAGAACAAAAAGTACATTTTTGGATACCATGTAGGACTTTATCAGTCATCATCTCCTGAATCAAAAATTGTTAGCCAATGCAGTTTGTTCTGTATTCTGTACAGTGGTAGATTTGTCTTCTGTACAGATGCAGACAGATAAACTCCAAAAAACATCCATAAAAAATTACTTTTATTGGTTCATCAAGTATCCTCATAACTCACATTTGTGACAAAGTTCTTCTTTAATGACCAATCCTTTGAATATCTGTCTTGTAGGTAAAAAGATGATTATCTTCTATCCTTTTTCTCTTATCTCATGGCGATAGAAATAGAACAGTTACCACGAACAAGTCCGTGAGTTCAGCCAAGAGTGAGGAAAACTCCTCCTACCCATCGAGGGTCAATTTAGTGACCAATCAGGATTACAGATATGGTCATGTGATATGGACTACATTTCCCGGGATACTTTAACTACATTTACCATGATGCATTCCCTTAAGGGGACAGCTCACAACTGCTACCTAACTATCCAAATCCCATTAACTCTAAACTGTCTGGAAAGCACACAGTTCACAGAACAAGGGTATAATGTGCATTGGTCTAGGTGTGCACATAACTTCCTGTGTCACAGCATTTTGCACCAAAATGAAAACTTTTGAAGGTTCCAAATGCTTCCTGAAACTTCCAGATGCTCTTCAAGGGCAGCCCCATACAGAGCACATTATGGTAATCCATACAGAAGATGACTATGTGTGAGTGACTGAGTGTGAGCCTACTGATCCAGGAATGAGAGTAACAAGTACACAACCTGAAATTGTGCAAAGGCTCTTTTAGTCACAACATCCATTTATTTATTTGTTTTATTTATTAACCAAATATGTATTGTCTTATGAAAAGCAACTCTGGGCAGTGTACAACAAATGTAAAACAATAAATATATATAATGTATAAAAATCCAATTTAAATATTAATATAAAAATAAATAATCAAACCCTAAGCAAAGGGAGTATAAGAATGGTTCACATCAGCAATGGAGTCATTGAAGCATGCTTCTGGTTCTCTGGCAGCCCCAGGCCTCGTAACATAACCAGGCATTGAGAGACTTCCAAAATGTTAAAAGGGTTGTAACTGATCTAATCTCGGAAAAAGAATGTTCAATAAAGCAGATATAACAGCAAAGAAAGCACATCTCCTGAGACCCACCAAATGTAGGTCCCTAGCTGATAGTACCCGCAGCATGCCTTCTCTACCAGATCTAATGGAGCAGGCTGACATAGCCAGGGATGGGATAATCCGGTCCCATATTATGAAGGATTTTAAAGGTTAAAACCAGCACCTTAAATTGGACCCAGAAGCAAACTTACAACCAATGCAGCTCGCAGAGCAGAGGTGTAACATGCACTGTTCTACGAACGCATGTAACTGCCCATTCTGTACCAACTGAAGTTTCTGAATGCTCTTCAAGGGCAGTCCCATGTAGAACACATTTCAGCAGTTGAAACTGGAAATGACTAGGCAAGAGTGACTGTAAGAAGGGCCTACCAATCCAGGAAAGGACACAACTGACATACAAGATGAAGACGTACAAAGGACAAACTAGACACAATTACCACCTACCTGTTCATCAAACAGGAGTCCAAATTCTAGGACTGTCAGATAACGCAATGGGTCTGTCTATTCAGTACTTTCTGGAACAGTGAGCCTCCATCCAGAGCCACTCAGTCTCGCCAGGATTCAGCTGAAGCCTATTGTTCCCCATCCAGACTCTCACAGCCTCCAAACATCCATTCCCAGCATTGTTTAATTCGCCAGGGATATAGATATGTAACTGAACAACAGCATAGTGATTATTCCTCACTCTATGGCAATGAATGAGCCAGTCAATGGCCTCATGTAGCTGTTAAAGAGGAGTGGAAGCACTATGGCACCTCACATATGGCACTTCAGGAGGGGCTGAAGTAGGACCTCTCCTCTCCAATCATCACCAGCCTGGAATCAACCCTGAAGGAAGGAGGCAAACCAGCAGAACACTGTACCATTCACCCTATTCCTCTGAGCTGATCCAGAAGGATACCATGGTTGATGGTATTGAAAGCTGCCAAGAGTTCATATAGGGCACAGATGGAGGCAGTATTTCAATTCCACTTCCACCAGAGATTAACTAAAATGCTCTTTTAGTCCCATGCCCATGCCTGAAATCCAACTGAAAGGGATCCAGATCATCTCTGCATGAACACTTTTTAAACAATCTTTCCTAAAAAGGGAAGGTTGGCCAACAGATAAAAATTGTCCGGCATGGTTGGATTTAGCAATGGCTTCTTGAGGAGGGAGTAACCAAAAGCTCTTTAAGGGTGGAGGAACCACTATCACTTCCTCAAAGAATTTACAACACCCAAACCACAACTATATGTTGCTTCACCATTCAGAAGGGAATACCTCTAATATGCAGTTGGTGGAACTTACAGCCATGATAACCCTGTCCACTTTCTCAGGTCCAAAGGTTCATTCATCTCAGATACATAGCTAGACCAGTGGGATTATTCTACTGGTTTAGCCAATTCGGCCAAGCCGGTAGTGCCGATGAGCAGCGGAGACCAAACCGATTTTCTCCGACATTCTGCTCTTGGGCCCACCTGCCCGCCCGGGCTCCCATACCAACATTTATGTCCTGCTTTTGAAGCGCAGCTGCTTTGCGCAGCACAGCAGATTGCTGCGCGTCAGCTGCTGAAGTGACAGGGAGAGTGCAGGATTGCAGATGAGTCAACAAGCCTCTGTGCCTGCACAAAGTGCACATTTAGCGCACGTGCGCAAAGCATGCCCACCAAGCCACGCCCACCGAACTGGTGGTAAAAAAAAAAATTGAAATGCACCACTGAGTTAGACTACATCCCAGGCATCTTCATAGGATGCCAATACCAATATCTCAGAAAGAATCTGAGCACAGCCCATCCAGATGCTCTGCAAAATTTTCTGTGAGATCCTATAGGTACACCCAAGTCCCCTCTATCTAAAAAGGCTCTGGTCACCTTAAACAGGACTGCTGGGCGCAATAAGGGCAGAGAACGCAATAAGGGCAGAGAAGTATTGCTTCACTGTCCTCACCATCACAAGGTAGGCCTTAACACTGACTGTAACCTATGTTTCATTGAGTACATTCTTCACCGACCTCCAGCATTGCTCCAGGCGTCTCTTAACCCAATTCATCTCCCTCAATTCTTCCATAAACAATGGAAAATAACAGGATCTGCAAGAAAACAGAGCTGCGTGGATGCAATCCAATCCAAGGCCTGTGCCATCCTCTTATTCGGGTGGTGATCAAGGCTTTGCTCAGACTGTGCAGCAAGCCAACAGGAACAACCCTGTTTTCTTTGAAACCTATCCAGCTCCACACCACCTTGAACCAATCAAATAGGTCCTGCCTCCCAATGGAGGGATAATATCCCCCCCAAAAAATCCCCTGGTTTTCAAGCATGATATGAGCATAATAGGGAGATCACAGGCAGCTGTGAAAACCAGATCAAATGTGCAATCACTGCTCTAGATTAGGGGTCACTAACCTTTTGGACCTCAGGGACCACCAAACTCATAATTTTAAATCCTGCGGACCAGAGACCCTGGGAAAATCCCCAAAAAAGTCTGCAGGAAAATTCCCCATCCTGTTTTCCTACCGATCGATCATTCTTTATTTGGGATCTCAGGATACCATCTCCAGCTCCGTTCTCAGGGGGAGAGAGAAAGAGAGATTTTTGGCTTCATGCAAGGAAAGCAGCAGAAGCAGAAGTCTTTCTTTCTCTCCTTCAAATTCCGCCAGCAATGTGTCTTTGTGAGACTTGTTGTGCCAGTGTAGCCTCTTGAAGCAGGATGCCTTGCAGGGTCCCAAAGACTCACTTCTGGTGGAGTTTGGGGGAGAGAAAGAAAGACTTTTGCTGCTTTCCTTGCGTGCAGACAAAAGCAGAAGAAGCTGAAAGAAGCAGCCCGGTGGCCAGGCATGTGGGTGAGTGGGGCAAGTTCCCCCCCTCCGCCCTTTCCCTCCTCCCCTCACTACCTCATGTTGTTCGCAATGCAAACCACACAAGCCTTGTGTTCCCACGGGTAATGTGGGTGGCACAGCTTTGTTTTCCCATGCAGCCTGGATTAATTGCTTTGGGGGTGACATTTCTCTGCGGAGCACCAAAATTTTCTTGCAGACCACCAGTGGTCCCTGTTGACGACCACTGCTCTCGATGACCTGAGATAAAACCCATGGCTTTCATGGAAGCCATGAACTCCACAGCAGTCTTAGACCCTACTCCCAGAGAAGACAGACTGAAGTCACCCATGACCATAAGACTAGAAAATTCCACTGCCATCCCAGAAATGATGCCAAGTAGCTCAAGCAGGAAGGTAACTTTTCAGGGGGAAGAGTGGTATAGTAGCAACCTCAACTGATCTCTAGAATGCAACTTAATGAATAAGGTCTCAAATACAGCAACTTGTGGAGCAGCAGGACACAAAGCTCTTCAGAACTCCCAAATGACAGTCACCACCCCGTCCAAAGTTCTCAACTGATGCCTTGCCTGAAACCTGACTGGGTACATTTCCAAAAGGGGAAAGCCTTCTTTTTATGGATCCAGTCAGGTCTTGCCAATACACGTCATGTCAGTCACAGATGAGGGTGGTGTTATTACAGACTGGTCTGATATTAAGCACCAGCAGTTGAAAGCCTGGGCTTCTAAAGGTCTTATGACCAGGGCAGAGAGAGACAGCCCAGTGGCCTGGAACATGGCATCAGATTAAGCATGTTACCTTTTCCTCACTTCATATAGATACCAATTGAACCATTAACTGCATCAGCTTAATAGTAGAGAGGTAAAGGCTAGGTCACACTGGCCGACGGATGTAAAACGTATACAAAAAGGACACAGTGGATGAGCAAATTTTCGGGGGTGGCTCCATCCGTTGTCATCCGCTCCAAAAAGTGGCAAAAATCCGTTGTTCATCCGTCCCTCCCAAAAAGTTGCAAAAATTTGGCATAAACAGAACGGAAAAGAACAGACGTGCGGTAGATGTAGCAGGGATGTTAAAGGATTTCATAGAACCCTAGAGGATGTATATAGGATGCAAACCGTTCACTGCTCATCTTTTCTATTTCCGTGCTACTAACGCTGTGTAGACGTTCCGTGTACCTTTTGTTTCCTCCCTCTTTCCGTTTTCAGCTGCAGCGGATGTGAGTTGCGAGGATGCCCAGAGGATTGGAGAGGATACAGCGGATGTTTAACGGATGATAAACAGACATAGAACGTTTGTTGCTCGGATGTCACGGATTTACATCGTACACAGCGGAAAGTTCATCCGCTCAAAAAAATTTGTGCAGCTCAAAAACTTCTTGAGCGGATGAAATCTTCAGTGACGGATGCTCAAAGGAGAGAGCGTTATGAAACACGTATGCAGTGAGTACACAATGGATGCATAGCGTATTTCCGGATGGCAAGCTTTTTTTAACGTTTTACATCCTCTTTGCATCCGTTGGTGCAGTGTGACATGGGCTTAAGATAGCATCTCCCACTGAACTTAGCTAATAGGCCTCAGGGAAAGACCATGTGAACATTCACAGCTCTGCCACCCAATGGAGAAAGAAGCTTACATCCTGTGGTTTGGTTGCCTCCCTTCTCACTCTGACAGTACTGACTCTAAGTTTGCTGACATTGATTGAATACAATTACCTCAGATCCCTAAAGATATCCCAGAAAGAGTAAGTATAAGCCGCTGTTAAAGAACTGTGTTCATAATTTCTCAGTGATTTCACATTTATTTTATATTCTTTAAGACACAAAATACATAGGTTCCAATCTTATGCAGGCTCTGCAAGGCTTAATGCTCAGTAAACACGAATGCGATCGTACCAGCAAAGATACAAATTGCTTGTACCGCAGCTCTGTCCTGTCTGCGATATGTTTCAATAATAAAGTATCAGAAGTAGATTTTGGTTTTTTGACTCGAACAAAATATAAAGCTGGGAAAACGTAGCTTCAAAGACGAATATCAAATCGGAATGCAAACCAACAAGAAAGGCTCAGTTACATCAATAAT
The DNA here is from genome assembly GCA_004320025.1 of Laticauda laticaudata. NCBI lineage: Eukaryota > Metazoa > Chordata > Lepidosauria > Squamata > Elapidae > Laticauda > Laticauda laticaudata. Next base: position 53,645 of record BHFT01052955.1, on the reverse strand, counting down.
CAAGTATTTCCCAACATGAAAGTAACCCAACCTCATCTCTCAGAAAGATAATTAGATTGTTAACAAAAGTAAAGCCATGGTGTGGTAATTAGAAATTAGTCCATTGTTTGAGTAACAACATCAAGGAAACATTTTCGATATTGTAAACAACTATGTTGGCAGTTATTTCTTTTACATCTGCTTAGATAATGAACATATGAATTATCAACACATGTATTATCAACATATGAATTATAAAATATTCAGAGCAAATATTAAAAGAATGCAGAACTTTCCTGACATGATAGGAACTGCAGCAAAGCAGGGATACTATTCAGAGTAGCTCATCTAGACATAATATTAACATTCTCCTTCAACTAAGACTGTCTCCCCCCCCCCTTTTAAAAAGAAAAATTAAATTCAGTAGCATTCCTATTTCTCCTGTTCATTCCTTTCATCAGCTCTTTGGAAGAGGCAGTATTTCAGAGTCCCTTCCACCATCACATAAGTACCCTCTTCCCTCTCTTCAGTTCCATTTTTCAATAAAACAAACAAGGCATGTCATTCCTGACAGGAAAATCAGGGGAAGGAGGAAAAAAAAAAAAACCACAAACCCTTTGGAATTAAGGTAGGTGGGTAAAGATAATAGGCCAGGAACTGGAATGCAATCCCAGCCCTGGAACTCAAGTCCCATTGGGGAGCCTAAACTCCTTTTTTTCCACTTGCAACGCATTTGTCCAAATTAACCATGAAGCCATCAGCAATGGAACATTCTTCCTTTTGCTGCCCCCACCCCAAGAAGGATGGCCTGGAGGGGGTGTGAATATAGGCCGGGCAGCCGGCAGGTTTTAATTTTTCAAGCCTTCCACCCACTCCCGTTTGGAGGCTCCTCGCTACCCGGATTGAAAATCGAGGCGCCTTTCCTTCCTTTGGGATTACTTCAGCTTCAGATCCCTCACCTCCACGGGAACTCCATCCAGCTCCTGACCCTATTTCACCACCACCCCCTTCCCCGCCTTGGGTATGCCCGGTGGCCTCTTGCTCAACCTGGCTGAGCCGAGGCGAGCCCCTGGAGGGAGCGGGGCATCCCTTGAACCGCCGCCAACGGGCCTACAACCCTCCTTTTCCCGCTCACAGCTCACCTCCCGCCCCAACCCGTTTCCCCCCCCCCTCCACCCTCCTGACCGCCACCTTCTCGCTCACCTGCGGGCTCAGCGCGACCGCCCGGCTTCCCCGCCCATCCTTGCCGGCGAGCTCCTGCAGCCGGGAGAATCCCGACGCCAGCCCGGCCGCCCACGCGTGGGCTTCGCTTCTCCGGCGAGGCGGCTGTTAACGGCGGCTCCTGCAGCGGCAGCAGAAGCCCGCGCTTACTGCGGGATGGCGTTTCGCCTGCCCAGCCTTAAAGGAGCCGAGGCGCTGCTGGCCGCCGCTTGGCTTCCCTGAGGCGGCGAGCAGGCCGATCACTACGGTGACCACCATTTTCCCCCCACATGTCGGGCCATATCTTCGCCCAAAGGCCAATCCCTGCCGCTTGGTCGCCCACCCCGAACAGCGTGGCGGGAGAAGGCACCGTGGCGGAGGAAGAAACCGGCCGCCGCTCTCCTAGCAAAGGCGTGGAAGGGTCCCCTCGTGGACACCTGCCAGAGCGAGGAGGATGCCTTTCCTTCGGCAGGTCCCTCGTGGGAAGACGAGGCTGGAGATTTTCCACAGGCCTTGCAAAAATAAAAATAAAAAAAAAATTGCCGATCGTGGTTTTGTTTTTGTTTTCCTTCTCTTTCCTATCTCTAGGTTGGAGTCAGGCGGATTCTGTGCAAAGTTAGGCAAAGCTTATCTTTTCTTTCATTTTTACTTAACCTTTTTTTTTTTTTAAATGTAACTCAATTTACAAGGCCTGCTCCTCTATGAAAGCGCTCAGGGCAGGGGACATCGGTCCCTTCATTCATATTGTTGCAGGAAATTACAAGACTCAGACCTTGGAATCCGAAATAGTTTTATTTGGGCAAAGGGGCAGAGCAATTTAACCAAAGCAACATCTGAACAATCTCAGATAGGTTTTACACTCACATACCCTGTTTCTCCAACAATACGGCCTCCCCCAATAGGAAGTCCCAGCATGTTTTATAGGCATGAAATGAAATTAAGCCCCTTCTCCCAAATTAAGGCCTGTATTAAAACATGCAAAATGGGGGGGGGGGCTTGCCGTTAGGAAATACTTTTGTTGCACACCCGGATATGGTGCTGCCTGTGTTGACCCCAATGCTAAGTGCCTCACCAATGCCGAGGTCAACATCCAAGCCGTCGCCGCCTGCCCGCCTGGCCAAAGATACAAAGCGGGGGGGGGGAATTAAGTCACCCCCGAAAAGACAGCCTAGCCATTTTTTCGGGGCTCAAAAAAAAAAAATAATAAGACCAGGCCTTATGTGAGAAACAAGGTATATATATATTTCAGAAGCTGCAAACTACAGAAATATAACTTGACAGCATTTCATTGGTTACTTCAAATTCCAGCTCTCCCCTCCGCTATTGTTGGGTTAGAGTAGCTGGATTATTACAAATACTTTGCTAGCCCATCTTGCTAACCCCTTGAGCTTCCTGTAGTTCCCTTTGTGGTTTTCTTGTACGCGAGACAAGGCTTCCTGCTTGACAAATATGAGTGAGTGACCGACAGATGAACCTACGATCTGACATTTTTCATTTCTTTAATACACACATTTCGCTATCAAAGGAATAATCTTTTATATCCTTCTTTATGTTCTGCCTCAATATTAGTGCTTTTTAAAGATTTTTTTTAAAAAAACCATTTTTGCATGATTTTGGGCTGTTATTTTTTGTTATTTTGTTGTATGAGTTTGTGTTCTTTAATTTTTTTGTTTGTTTGTTTGTGGGATGGGCAGCTGTATAAACTTGCCAAATAAATTAATCGCATTACCAAAAAATACAAAAAAGAAACGGCAAAACTCTTAGAACAAGAAAACAAATCTATGTGCACTTTTATTTGAGCACTCTGGCCTCAGTGCTTGTGGGAATAAGTCCTACTGTAATTATATTTCCCTCCCATCTTCCCTCCAAGAAGCTCAAAATATTATATGATTATTCTCCAGTGTCAGTTTATTTTCACAGTGTGGGAGACAGTAAAATGAGAATGTGACTTGTTTTCTTCATGTTCAGCCATAAATTGGTTTACAAGCCATCGTGGTTAAGCCCAAACCAAGCAAAGCACAATTGGACTGAGCAGTTGGGGAACTTATAAGTTGCAGCAGTAGCATTATTATCTATAAGAAATGAAGAACTAAGTCCCCAAATGTTTCTTTGCACTAATAGTGGATCCAGAATCTGAAAAGTTTCAATATCCCAGCTCAAAAGAGGATTTGTAGAACACACTGCTTGGAGCACCTTTAATTTTACCTATAATTTATTGAATAAGCCTTAATAGCTGAGTTCACACAATACCCTAAGACCTGTATTGATATTTGACTTTGGATAGATAATAAAAACATACACCGGCTGCCATATTTACCTCTTCCACTTCCAATCTCAATCATAGACAGGTTTTTCTTAGGCTTAGTTTGTTGTCCGGCAGTCATTCTAGCAAATAATCTGCTTTATCTTGGAAGATCCACAGATCATATTTAGAAAATAATATAAGATGAGTGGTTTAACATGTTGTACAAACTTGCTCTGTGCCAAAACAAACTTACCCATTGTATAACTTATATACCTGTACAACTGAAGGACAGGTCCATATGTGGCTCCCAAACCTTTCAATGAAAAAGTTGTTACCAAATTGTAACAGAGTAGCAACTGATAGAAATTAATAAATGATTGGCTTGAGAATAATCATATCAACTGTACTTAATGTATCATTAACTTTAAATGAAATTATTTTTCCCACTTATGACTTCCAGGATATCCTTCAAATATGAGATGGGACTGTCCATCTGGAAAAATTATAAATTGCTGAGTCAGTTCCATGTAATGAACAGGCCAATGACTGCTAATCTTGGTTTAAGGCAGCAGAAAAAGTTGTGGAACTTAATGGAAAATGAATGGATTGTAGATGTTTCCAAAACAAATATTGGAAAAAACATTCTGCAACTTTTTTCTTTTAACCTTTTCTGGTAAAAGAAGCAACAGTCATGGTGAAAATGCACTGGAAGATTGCAACCACCTTTACAAGTTTGGGAATGAGGCAGGATATTCCACAACAAAATCTTACCTAAAAGCACCTTTAAGCATACTTGGGACTGTGTATTTAGGTGATCAAAATATTCCAACAAAGATCTGAGCTCCACCACTAACATAAATCTTAATTAGATGCTAGATTTTGATTGGTACTGTAGGTATCTATGAAATTAAATATAATGTTGGAAGTCACTAAAGTGAATCTAATCGTGTAACAGTCAAACTGGATTTAGTATAGCATGTTTTCACAGTGGTCAACTATATGAAAAACTTAAAGGATTTGTTTTTTTCAACTGTGGAGTGAAAACACAAATTAATTTTAATCCTATTATTAACAACTTGAATTCATGCTCAATTTGGTGGTGGAAACAAATTAACCTTGGTCTCTACTAATAACTCATCCTCATGTTTCCTCAAGTGGCATGAAAATGTCCCACTGGACCTTTCTTTTTTTAAAAAAATACTTTATTGATTTTACAATTAAAATAGACCAACAACACATACATAAATGCAAGAGAGAAAAAGAAAACACTCAAGTCCGACCCCTTCTGAATTCCATTGACTCTAATCTAGCGCCAATGTAGTGATGATTGTTAGTTGACTAGATTCTTATCAATCAATCATCTTAACTGGAACTTAATGTGTCCTGATTCTTCATACCTGACAGCTGGGAGAAAAAGGCCCATGTCCAATCAACAGATGTCCACGCTGCCGGAGCTCAAAGGGATAGCAACAGAAATAAGGAGGAATCAACTTTTTCCCACCAGAGCACAAATAATCTAGAGGTGGCTCCAAAGGATTGAAGACTTGGCTCATCACACAGCCAACTCAACATATTTTTAAACGTGAGTTTAGCATTCTTATGAAAGAGCACTAAATCGGTGTTTATGAGTAGCCTGAAAAGCCAATGTTCCTTTATTTTTTTAAAGCTTTTTAAATTACTCTATCCATGTAGTGCAATGAATGCTTCTGCCCTTTTTAATTCTTTTCAGATTTTTTTTTCTTATATAGCTGTTTTCTTCTGTGAAAATACATTCTTAAAAACTTCATATTCTATTCAATTTTCTAACATTACAGCTTTGGTTATATTTATTCAAGCAAGACTGCATTTTGGCTAACTTAGTAATTGATATCTTAATTTGCTACACACAATATTGCAGGGTACCAAAATAAATTTACTGTTTTAGTCAAAGACAGATCAATTCCCATAAATACTCAATAAGTACACAGTCTTTAAACCACTAGTGGGATAAAAAAAAAAAGCATGGCAGAGTTATAAATATCAGGAAGTATTTTATACNAAAAAAAAAAAAAAAAGCATGGCAGAGTTATAAATATCAGGAAGTATTTTATACACCTGCATATGAGTGAATTCTAATGTGAAGGTTGTTTATGTAGCATGAAAATTAGGTAATGGTTTGTCGTTACATGCATATTTATTTTACTGAATTAAAATGTGGATTATTATTACTGAATCTTACTCAAGCTGCCCTGAAAATGTTAAATTTCACCAATGATGGCAAAGTAGCATTAAAAAACCAGGAAAGGAGTCCCTGCAGATTTTACTCAGATAGTTGTTGCCAACTGTAGGGGTCGATACTCATCTCTGTTTCAAGGCCATTGAGCCAATGCTGTTCAGAGACACTTCCACAATCATGTTGCCACTATGACATCACAGAACATTGTTGTCTTCCCATCATTGTGGTACTTATTATCTACTTGTGTTTGCATGCTTTCAAACTTCTAGGTTGGCAAGAGGTGAGATGAGGACGGGAGCTCACCCTGTCACTTGAGCTTGGGTCTTGAGCTTGGGTCTTGAGCTTGGGTCTTGAGCTTGGATCTTGAGCTTGGGTCTTGAACTTGGACTGCTGGCTTTCCAGCAAACAAGCCAAGCATCTTAACTGCTGAGTCACCGCACCACCCCTAGCAAAGTAGCATAGGTTGTATAATTATAATCAGCAGATATCCTGTCAAGCTTCATCCAACAGGTAGAACTTGAACCACTTAGACAAGCTTACAAGACATCTGAGAACTTATGCTCAATAATATTCATTGAAAAAAGTTAAGAAGCCATAGCCAAAATGATTTCAGTAAATGCTGTGATTCAAGAAAAGGCCTCTCTCTGGAAACAGTGTTCAAACCCTCTTGAAACTTTTTTTCCTTCCCATGCTGTGTAAATGGCTGTTTGGCATTCTCTTTTGTATCTTTCCATCTCTTTTTGCTATCATCAAACTTGCTTTTACCTTACTTTTCACTCACTATGTGAGAACTACAGTAAAATTTACTCATGACATATATCACCATACTGGATCTGTGCATTTTCCTGACTTGGTTGGTTGCTCAGAATCACATTTAAAAATCCACACATGGAGGCAGGGAATCCTGTGGTTTTTTACATTAAAAGTGCCGGGAAAGAGGAAGAAATCTCAGATTCTATATCAAGGTAGTCCTGTTAGAGTCTCATATTTTCCAATATCAGTGACATTTTTTTCCTTAAGAACAGGAACATATCCTTCAACCTGGGAATGTATCAATGGGGAAATATGAGTCACATTAACAAGGATTTCTGATTTCCAACTGTGTAACATTAACAGAAACAAAATTATTATTTTCCCCCAAATTATATTGCTGATATGAAGAACAGTAATGGTTCACAATGTAAAAGGACTCCACCTCTGGAATTAAAAGCATTTTGGGGTCATTCAAATGGTTTAATAAAAACAATTAATTGCCTCTGATTTCAACTGGTAGATTCTAGGATTCTACTAACAGAAAGCTTTCTGAAGCTTTTATACCATTATTATAATGAGTAGAATTTGTGCTGGATATCTCTGATGGGAAAAACAGAGACACAATCAACATGCTAGAAAAACCTTGGCTTGCACGTTGTAATCAGGCTGCTTTTATGTCAGTTAATGGAAATTATATTNGGGAAAAACAGAGACACAATCAACATGCTAGAAAAACCTTGGCTTGCACGTTGTAATCAGGCTGCTTTTATGTCAGTTAATGGAAATTATATTTTGTATTACTATTCCAGTGAATTGCACAAATATTACTACATATATTAAAGAATCTGCTCAATCACCCATCCTCTAAAATGAGTTCTTCTCAGTCCCACAGGGTCCAGGCAACCCTTTGTGCTTTTATAGAACTGAGAAAATTAAGATTTGTCTTTTTATTAAGATAGTAGCCAAGATGGTAGCTCTTCCTCTCCAGTTAAGAGAACACAAATTTGTTACTCACAACTTCAGTTATGCTTTTGGGTATGGATTTATTTGTTTGTGCCTTCAAGTCAGTTTTGTGTCCTGGCAAATTACTCCTGCAATTTTCTTGGCAATGTATTTGAAAATGGTTTATGAATACAGTTTGTTAATTTAGTTTTGTATTATTTTTTTATCCGGTTGGATTGTTTTTTATTTTTACAGATGTATGCCATCTCGATTCATAAATTATAAGTTGGATAGCCTTAAACATTTTTGGAAGGAAGGAAAGAAGGAAGGATTTAACAAATAAATACTCTATTTTTAGAACTGCAGTACTAGAACTTAGTAGAAACCCGCTTTGGCCACAAACTCTATTGGATTATTTTTACTCCAATGTCACTATCCTGGGTTTGCCTTCCTTGCTTCTCAGTAGGCAGACTTAACAACTGCATCTTTCTATCAGTGCTTGAAGGTTTCAGTTTCTTCCCGAGTTCTTTCATCCTATAATTGCATTTGAATGTTTTAATANCATCTTTCTATCAGTGCTTGAAGGTTTCAGTTTCTTCACGAGTTCTTTCATCCTATAATTGCATTTGAATGTTTTAATATTAGAGTAACCATACCTGTTCAGATTGCTTTTGGCTTAGATCTCCAGTCTAGACCATCTACAAGGATCATGGTTTACGTTCCCAACAAGATTCTTTATTACCACAATATTCCAGAAAACATCAGGGACACACACTGCCTCGGCTTCAAGGTTGAAGGAAAATAAAGCAGTAAGAAAAACAAGGTAGTAATTCCATACGAGCTTCCCAGAGGGGAGAAAAAAGAAATATCAAGGTCTTAAAAAGTTTTGTTCCAAAATGTAAACCAAAGCCTCAGATTGTTCCATTCCCATACCCCTGCCCAAATACCTGCATTGCATTTCCCTAAAGCCATTGCAGGGGAAATTAGATAACATCATGAACCAAATTATAACTTTGTCATAGAACTAACTTTATTTTACGATAATTTACAACCTTTCATCAAAATACCCGATTCTTTCTACTGTATGTGTAATAATAATGGGTTTTATTTATTTAATTACAAACTGAAAAGGAAATGTTTGGAAATATTTGAGGGGATATCTATCTTCTTCTTTTGAGTTGACATGCTCCAGGTCCCATCAATTAACCTTAGAGACAGATTTTATTTTTTTCCTGTCATGGCTCCAAGATTTTTATGATCCCTATCCTGGCCTTATATGAGCAAGCCCTTAAAACTAGGCCCTGCATTAGAATATGCTGTAGATCCTTTGTGGGGTATCTGGATGATTTGATTATTGTTTTTCCCCAGACTTTTTTTTGCTGATTATATATTCTGCTTATATTGTTTTTACTATTCTATACTGTAAGCCTCCAAAATTGTACAGGTTGGAAGAGCCTATCATTCTATAAAATAATTCTTCAGTTACATAAAACCCTCAATTTCTGAACATTTTTATGGATTATCAATCACTTCTCAGCAGAAAACAATGTACATGAACCAGAAATGGATATATAATTCACGGCTGTTTACATCATTTACTAAGGAGAAGCAGAATTTTTAAATTTATATTTATTTATTAGATTGGTTTAATTCTACCTTTATTATTTTTATAAGTACTTCAAGGCAGTGAACACACATACTACTCCTTCCTCCTATTTCCCCAGAACAATAGCCCTGTGAGATTGGTTGTGCTGAGAGAGAGTGACTAGTTCATAGTCACCCAGCCAACATTCAGGACTAAAGTGGGATTGATTGCAACCAGGGTGGGATTCTATCAATTTGCACTTATTCGCTAGAACCGGTTGTTAATATTCTAAGCAGTTTGTTAGCAGAAATTACTGGCCTAATCCTGTAAGGAAGGCAGGAAGGAAACATTCTGGTGTTGCTTACAGAAACTGCCTCTCCGTTAACCCTTATTACATTCTTGGCAGGACTAGACTTCCTGTCTCAGGAACATCTCTGGAGTTTTTTTTCTCCTCCTTTGCTGGTACTTTGCTGGTGTGGAGCGACTATTTAAAGTTACAATGGCACTGAAAAAAGTGACTTATGTCCATTTTTCACACTTACGGCTGATGCAGCATCCCCAAAGTCATGAGAGGCCAGGCGAGGAGATGCATGCCTCAATGTGAGTAATATTGAGTTGGCCACACCCAGCCAATAACATGACCACCAAGCGATGTCCACCCAGTCACATGACCACCAAGCCACACCCACCACCTAAGCCATGCCCACAGAACTGGTTGTTAAAAATTTTGAATCTCACCCCTGGCTATACTTGAATAATATTTGGGGGTGCCATACATGGCTCAACAATGCTGTAAAGAGACTTGAAATATAATGTAAAATTTACACGAGCATTAACTCAACAGATGTGAATGTGTATTATTTGACCTTCCATTTGATCAGTTTCTTTGAACAACTGCAGATGCTATTAAGCCATCCCATGGAGATCATTTTTAATTGCTCCATATGCCAGAATTTACCATGTGCTAAATTGTTTGTATATCGAAACTCATCACACAAATCAGGTAATCCACATCACTGCAGAACAGAAAATTTTTTTGCTCTGTTTTCTGCTGTTGAAAATGGGGAGGAGGGGGGAAAAAAAGCATTTCTTTATCAATATAATGACACCATCATATATTAATGGGTCATCAGATAATGCTACCCCACTGTCTGAAGAAATCTTAATCTGCTATCCTGTGGCTGTAAACACAGGTGCACTTGCCTGCAGCCAAAGAAGGAAATACATTTAAAAACAAAGTGTTCATATTTTCTTTCTTCTGTTGCAAACAGAATAATTCTGAAACACAGAGCACAAGAGCCATAACATCAACTCTGAACAAAGGAAAAAGCTGTGAAAGAAAGAGGTCAATTGGTCGTCCATTTTCCTTCTGCTATTAAAAGAATGGAATGCAAATGAATGAACTTTCAGATAACCCCAAAAGGCAACAGCGATGCTGAAAGTTTCAGATTCACAATTTACTTTATATGGAACATGTTGGATTTCTTTGAAAGAAGAAGCATCAATATTTCAAGATTGTTTTTGTATTTGTGTGCCAATTAACAATCATAAACCTATATGGAATATGTTGACAGCTAAGTCATTATGAAAGGACTTTTTTTTTCAATATCAGTACTAACCCTTTCATTTAAAAAGGTAACATTTTCTCAGTAGTACAATTCTTTTTTGTTGTTGTGTGAGCTCACCTTCATCCTTGATCTTGCTATGATTTCAATCATTATTGTCATGATTTATTTATTTACTGCTTTTTAATACTAAAGCAAACAAATGAGATGGAGCAGATAAATGGCCCTTTCAAAGAATCACAGAATTAGATGTGTTGTTCTAAAAAAAAGATTGAGGCTTTTCAAATAGCCTTTGTTTAGCAGAAACCAGTCAGTTCATTTAATTTTCTTTACTCTGCAAATGAATTTAGACCATGATCTGAACAATGTCAGACATTTAGTATTTATTTTTTTAGTATTTATTTGATTTGTCAATCGCTTACAAGATACAGGTATAAGAATAAATATAGTTTTGAATACATACATGAGATAGATACTAATAAGAAAAATAAAAACAACAGGACAGGGCAGTAGGCACGATTGGTGCGCCTTATGCATGGCCCCCTAGCGCCTCTTAGGAAAGGGCTGAGGTCAATATCACAGCTCTAAGTTAAAGTTGGCGGGAAGAAACCAGTGAATTAGAGTATCGTCAAATAGCATTGACCATCTGTTGCTGAAGTCATATTTTTGCAAGTCGAGTTGGTGTATTACACTTTTATCGGCTGTACTGTATGAGAAGAGAAGTATTCATTGCATGTAGGACATTGCAATATACTGCTCTAAAAAATAAGGAACTTAATAATAAGTAAGACATCCTAGAGTCATGGATAATAATCTCTATTAAATACTTTGTTCATTTTACATAGTTGAAATGTGCTGACAATCAATACACTCCACACAAAAGTATCATTGAAATAAAATTTGAACAAGTCTGGATTTGGATTACTCTCAAAATTAAAGTGAAAAAGGCTGACTCATACTATTGATATGTCCTTACAAACAAGTAAAAAGAGTCAGTAGTGTGTGTGTTCCTCCACGTGCACTTATCCTCTCTATAATGCCTGGCATGCTCATATGAAGGGATCGTTTCCTGAGGTTCCTCCCCCTGGACAAAGCGATCCCCAACTCCTGGAATCTTGTGTGCATAAGTGGTGTTGTGGATGGTTAAGCAACCATTAGATTGCCAATTGGGATTCAGGTCTGGGAATGTGGCGGGGCAGTCTCATAGCATCAGAGCTCTTACTTGTCCTTGCAGGAATGACTATCAGCACCTCCAGAGCCACATGCAGATTGTCTTGATTAGGAGGAACCCAGTGCCAACCGCACACACATATGATGCTCTACAGGGGCTCTAGAGATGCTTCTCTCGGATGCGTAGGCCTACCTTGCATGCATCTGGAGAGCTGTCACACGCCTCTCTAAAGAATGCCCGACTCCCACAATTACCTGACCATGCCAAATCCCTCATGTATGATGGATGTACAGCAGAACGTTTCTCATAGGTCTCGCAGACCCTGCCCACACTGTACAGTGTCAGTCTGCTTCAGTACTGTAAAGTATCAGCACAGGGCTATATATTGCCAAATCTTGGTGTTCTCTGGCTATATCTCAAACTGCGCTGCAGTCGTGGTGGTTGGACTGTAAGCACAACCCCCACCTATATCAGGCCCTATCATACACCTATGAGCTGTTTTGACCATTTGATCAGCCACATGCACATTTGTGCCCAACTGTGAGGTCATTTTTCAGGTTCAGTCCTCCTGTCCTCTTCCTTGCACAAAGGTGGAGGAAGTGTCCTGAATGCTGGTTGTTGCCCCTCTACTTCCTCCTCCAGTCTTCGTCGAGTACTGGCCTGTTCTCGGAGCTACCCATGTGCTCTGACCAGACGCTGATAGACACAGCAAATCCTCTTACATCAGACTCATCATATTCTGATGTGCATCCTGGATAGTTGCTATACACTAGCCATGTGTGGGTTTGTAGACTCCATCTCATGCTACCATATAGAGTGTGAAAGCATTGTCTTTCTAGAAATGACCAAACCATCTATCCTCAGAATACTATGATATAGATAAGTGTCCTGTGTCACAGCATCGATCAGAACGCACCCTGTATTGGGAGTTGCTAACTGCCTATGTTCCCAACCTGTTGTCCTGATTCCATGCACATATCAGCAAGTAGAACATGTATTGTTATCATGTTGTCTAATCAAGGGACAGCTTGATTGACTTGGATTATACTGGTGTCCTTATATTTTTTGCAGTCGTATGTATTATTATATGTGATATTTACTGACCAGCCGCGGACGAGTCTAGTTTCATATCAGTCAGTTGCAGTAAAACGGTATTCTGCGAAGCAGCAGAATGAAATCTCTGAAACGTACTTTCATTGTTTCATAACTCAAATAATGATAGTTCAACTGATGACTGTATCAAAGTGTCTAACAAATGTTTTGTATTCTCTATTATGTCTAGGGATTAGATTAACAACTCTTATGCCTGTTTGGCACCTTAGCAGTCTCTGCAATTAGATAATTAGAGATGACTCCTCCAAGGATCCTTGTATAAGTTTGGATCATCAACAGGTCTTGAAATATTTGCTGTATTTTATTTCTGTTTTTTCTGCCAATATGTACAGGCAAGCATTTATTTGTGTAGATTTGGAAGTTGCATTGTGACCATTCTGATACATATTCTGTTTTTGGTAATATGTCTAGTGTTGAATAGCTTTACATCATCAGCAAGAGAGAACACAGTTTGCTCTTGATATGATCACAGAGGTCATTTTATGTAAGAAAAAGAAAAGAGGTAGAAGAGAGTTGTGTCCTAAACACTTGCTTGGGGGACACCACTGTGATAGCAGTGTACAGGAAAATTTGATAGGATGCTCCCAATTTTGACCATTTGTTGTCTGGTTGAAGGAAGCTCTTATCCAGTTATGAGGTGTCCAGAGATACCGTAAGTTTTGGTTTTAGGAGTTGTAACAACTCCTGATCAAAGGCTTTACAGAAGTCTAGTTAGAGCTTTGCATCTACACTGCTTATTCCCTGATTGAGTTTGTATCCATAGATTTGGTACGTGTAAAAGTTGCAGAATTAACAGGATAGTTTTTTTTTCTGAAACCAAATTCGTTTATTAGAGAGAGGTTTTTGTCTGTAAGTGGAGGATAATGGATTGGTTAATAATTGCATTCCAATGACTTTACAAGTGACGAGCACACGCATAAGGACATTGTTCTGTAATTTTCAACTAGGCCTGGGGTCTCCCTTTTTGAAGGTTAGGTCGTATGACCGTGGCTTGTGACCATAGTTTTAGCAAGGAGCTGGTCTGAAAGGTTTTTCAATCATATTATTTGCTTAGAGTTCGCTATGGCAGTGGATAGCTTTTTTAAGAACTAGGCCATATTCTGTCCGCTCCAATAGATAGGGATAATTTTAGATGTGTCAAGTGCTTTTCAAACAATGCTTCTGTAAAAATCAACATGTATTAGAACATGGTAATTGTCTGTGGTTTGACAAGGAAGTACTGGGCTTTTGATCCATTGCTGTTTACCTAATACTGAGTCCAAAGAATTGTGTTAAAGAGGTTTGCTTTATGATGTTGTTATCATTATCAGCAGTCTTTGCCTTAGGTCCTTTCAGAGGGTGGGATGGACCTGAATCTTATAGTTTTGTTGTTTATAAATATCTGTAGAACATGGGTGGATATTTGTGGGTAGTAAGGTTTTCCTCTTGCTTTGTGATAATTAGTACATTCAGTTTTTATCTGGTGGCATAGATTTTTGTATCGGCTTTTGAAGTTGGCAACGTGATCAGATTTGTTTTTCCATGAAAGTGATCTCTTTTTGGATTGAAGCTTCCTTATTGTTATGGGTAATCTGTTTTTCCTGGTTTTGGTAGCTGTTATTGGTACATATAGTTTGATGGCTCTTTTGATTTCTTGTAAGAATATGTTGTAATGGTCTTCAACAATATTGCATCCAGGGGAATAGAAATTGCCAATCAAGGGAAGAGAGATCATTGAGTATAAGATCATAGTAGCCTTTTTTTGAAGTTATAATTTGGGATTTTGTTGTTGTGATGTCAGACACTTAAGATTTTGTCTACCCTGAAGCCAGCTAGATGGTGGCCATCTTCCTATTCTACTGGGGTCTTTCCTTTCTTCAAAGTTTCATGGCTGACATACATTGAAGATGAGATATAGGAAGAGGGGTGTAGAGATAGCTTGGCCGCTATAACCAAAACAACATTATTTCCAGTGGTGGCATGGTTCTGCTAAGCTGGTAATGACGATAAACAGCAAAGACCAAACTGGTTATCTCCACCACTCTGCTGTTGGGCCGACATGCCCACCTGGGCTCCCATACTCACCTTTATCTTCTGCTATTGAAGTGCAGCTGCTTTGAGCAGCACAGAAGAGTGTTGCACAGCAGCTGCTGAAGTGACCAGGAAAGTGCAGGCTTGCAGGAGGTAAGTTGGAATGCCTCTGCGCCTGCGCAAACACCTCTGTGCCTGCGCAAAGTGCATGTTTGGTGCATGCATGCACACAAAGTGTGTGCATGCACACAATGTGCACCCACCAAACCAGTGGTAAACATTTTTGGATCCCACCACTGATTATTTCCCCTGGAAACCAAGGTCATGTGTGCAAGTTGGGAGGTCGAGACTGAGATCATTCCACTTCTGGACTGTGTGCTGATTGTACCATGTGACTGATGCTTCTGGGGAAGTGACAAACTTACTTTTAATTAGCGGGGAAACCGGCGAGAACTTTAGATATTATGCTAATATGATATGCCCTAATAAAATGTTCTTTGAGGAGACCTCATGCTTTGCAGTTCTTTCATTCAAGGGTGTGTTACTTGGGACCGTGACATATTTATATTGAGAGTTTGCAATGAAAAACTTTTTGAGATAGCATTAAGTTTGAACACCACTTGACAGGAAGTTGAGAGATGAGTAAAAACTTTTCAAAACTGTATGAATTATTTTGAACTCATCCACTGCAACAAATTTTGGAGGATCATTTTTTTTTAAAAAGCACTACTGTATAAAAAACTTGTGCATTTATATAAGGTATTCACATACAACCAAACCTGATATTGTAACCACTGCCTAAACAAGATGATTGTGTTTGGAGTAATGATTTCATGCAAACTGATAGAAGTTTGCCAAATCTTATAACAAGAGACCAAATCAGTGAAAGGAATACACGAAGATTTCCAGAGACCACAAATGAAGATTAAGCAAGATATAAAGTGACTGTTGTTGCAACTGGAGGAGATGAAGAAAAATGGAAACAGGGATCTCCAGAGAAAGTGAAGGTTATCCCATACAGTAGAGAAATAGATAATGAAATTAATTTTCAACCAGAACAACCAAGGTATTGCGTAAAATCAGAAAAATAAAGTAAAATAATTAATGACTCACATTTATAAAAACTAACTGTTGATTTTTAAATTTGTAGGAAGACCGCCTTGTACAAATGCAAATACCTGGCACGATTTTTTAATGTAATGGAGAAACAAAATATTTCATTCTTCTGGGAGAGGGGGGTCTTCCTTCAAAACGCATCGCAAAAATGAATTAAAATACAAAAGGAGTGAATACTGCTGAAGAAATAAACTTTAAAATGGAATGAAAACTGAAATTGTTTTTGCATGAAAGCAATTTTTTGAAAAAAAAAATTCTTTTCCTTATATACCCTTAGGCCACAGGATATTCAGTATTAAATAAAAAGCCCTCACTATAAAATAGCACTTATTCACAAAGCAAATTCAATAAATATACATAGAACAGCATATCATTATTCAGTTTATGGGAATTCCTCCTCATCCCAAATTGCCTGCAGGTCATGAAATATCTCTTGTGATGCTTTAAGGGGAAAAAAAACCAAATGAATAATTTCATTCAAATCTTCTTACCTTCTTTGAATAGATGTTACAACTTTCATATAGCTATGAAATCATCTTATAGATTAGCACAGTATTTCTCCGACTATTCTTCCTAACAAATTATCTCTCTTCACTGAAGTTATAGCCTTGCAAGAACATCCAGAATCTTCCTGCTAAAATTGACCATTTACTGAAGAAATTGTGGTGCTTTCTGAGCTTGGTTGTTTGCTTTGAGATGTTTCATTACTCAAATGAATAACATCATCAGTAATAGTGAATATGGGCCTCACTCCCATAGCAGTCCCACACTCATTAGCATTAATGATGTTACTGTTCAGGTAATGAAACATTTACAAGCAAACAACCAAGCCCAGAGACTACCAAAGACTTCTCCATTCAACCCTATTATCTTCTCTTATACTGAAGAAATTAATTACTTCAAGTTGTCCTATTATGACTCTAAATGTGTCTGATCATCTCATATTAAAATCCTGCTTGAGAAAAATACAAGCTGTATTACTTCATTGGTTATTCTCATATTTTATTGTTTATTTTCTTTTCCTGCCCATCTCTGTGCTACACAAACAATCACACAGCAATTAGTTTATTTTGAATGCTTTATTGGTCAGCAGATATATCTGGATATATGGGATTAGAACAGATTTTTTTTCCTTTGCTCCAAATCACTGGTTTATTTTATACATAGATGTATTTTTGAATATAATAATTACTATTGAATCACTTGTAACAATCACATATATTCACATCTAATTTTGTGATTTGAATAAGTTTTTTTTTAAATAAAAAGGTTTAAAAAGCTATTTTTCACAGTTCTAAAGAGGCACAGTATGACCACTTATTAGAATTGTGTATATAATGTTGTAATTTGGGACATCAGCAAATAAAAGCATCTCTGGAGGAAATAGCTCTGTTTGTGATAAATAAATACAAATTTAAACTATTGAATATGCAAAAGCTATATAAATATAATTCAGTGCTAAAACTCTGCCTAGAAAAAAAAAAGGAACACGTTCTGCAGCCCTAGGTTCCATTTAACATTCTATTTGATCTCAGTCATATAATTCTTAACTCACTCTGTTCTTTATTTCTTTAATTTGAAGACAAGTATGGTCCCACATGGAGCAGGCCCAATACTTGCTTTTTCCTCTGGGATACAATAACTCAACTCCAGAAATCCAAAAAGCCACAGGGAGCAACACAGACAAAATAAAATCTAGCGATCACCCAGATTTTTTGCAGCTGAGCCATGGGCACCCTGCTATCATCTCTGCCCTGTACATTTTTTTTTCAATCAAGCTATTGTTTTAGGACAGTATCAAGTGAGTCATTTAGAAATAATTCTTAAAAATAAAAGTAGATGTGCAGTTGTGGATATTTCTGAATGTTGCTTTCAAAAAACAATGGATTTCCATTGCTTACATATGCAGTTTTATAGGAATCATGCTATTTTTTTCTTGCAATTACAGAAATAAAAACAAAAATAGGCAATGGGATAGTTATTTTTCTGAACAAGAAATATTAAGTCGTACATTGACAATGTAATGGAAGTATCTTATCTGTTGCTTCAGCAACATTAATGCTAAGAGATATCTTCTTGACTTCAAAGTAACTAAAAGTGAAAACATTACAAAGCCATATTTCATAATTATTCAATTTGCTGCTCTCATATATGCTATTTTAGTGATATCATGATTTTTGCAGTACATATAACTTGACATATAAAGTGTAATCTACTTTAAACATTTCATGGATGAATAGATGAAAACCTTTTACACATGTTATATTTTAGAATTCCAGATCAAAGCCAGAGTTTCTATCTATCTTGCCAATACATGTTCATTATTGGACAACCTTGGAGAAAATAAAAATTGATGTGAGAACAAATAGATAGAAGACAGTTCAATCACTTCACGGTCTATTTCTAAACTGGAATTATGATGACAGAAGTTAAGTAGCATCATATTTGACAAACAGGAACAGAAGATACCTTTCTATTAAGAGAAATTAATGTGTCAAGACATTTCAGAACTTGATAATCAAGACCTGATGGAAGTTCAGAATGACAATTACTTTTTGTTGTGTGTGGGTATATATGAGAAAGAGAAAGAAAGAGAAAGAGAACTGTGACAACAACAAGAACAACAAAAATGCTTGTCTCAAATGATATAAAAGCCCCCATATTAAAGAATTATCATGTGGCAACTGGGGATGGATAAGATAAAATAAATCATGTAAGCTTCTGTTTTATTTTTATGTCTTGCTTCTAGCAGCTTTCCAATCAGATTAAAGTTTCTATAGATTTCCTTTTCACTTCTTGAGTTTTTAGCAAGTTTGTTCTCAGAAGCTTCGGGCTCAAATAGTAATTCCAATTTGGTTGACCTTTCCCATCAGCCATTCAAACACTATTATGGGGAACCTGCCCTGAGCTCTAACAAGCTGAAGAAGAGTAGCTTCTGAATAAAGTAATGCAACAGTATATAAATGGGTTTTCTTTTAGCTGTGTTTAAAATGTAATGGACAATCCATGTAGGTATAATTGAAATAATAAATCAGTAATATACATCCCATATTTAATTTTATATATTTGATCTTCTCTTTTTTATTGAATAAATATTGTTCCTTCACTTGAACTGTTAAGATGATCCTGCATTAATATTTTTTGATCACACAATCTCATCATAATATGATACTAACCTTTTTCCTATGCATAGGAGAGCATGTCCTTCCCAGAATATATACAATATGGCTAATGATGTTTTAGAAATAATATTTCCAAATAATTCCAATTAATAATAATTCCAGAAAGGTGTTTTGAGGAATATGCATGAGCGTGACTGCAAGATCTTTTGGGAATTAGATCTGAAGATGCTATACAATGCTACTGAATGCTACTGTACAATGCTATACAATGCTACTGAAAAGCAAAATAATATAAAAGAATACACATACTGTACCCTGAATTTAGAAGTCAGTGAACAGAAAGGCTAACAAGATTTTACATGTAAGGTTGATCAGAGAGGCTAAGCATTTTGAGAGGTTATGTGGTCTTACTTAGCTTTGAAGACTGAAGAGAAAGTATTAATTGGACAAGATATGTCCTGAAGTTTCTGATGGGCCACTGTAGATGATTGAATGACTGTTTCCTATTGATTACAGTAGAGACTGTGGAACTGACATTAAAAAATGACACCAAAGAAGGTCAAGAGCTGTTTGTTAATGAATGAGATTCAAGCATATGAAGTATTTCTATCATTGTGGAAATAAGCCTTTATCTCTTTGATTTCTTAAGAAGCAAAGATTTAATTCATACAGATTCATACAGACCTATCTTTTTATTAAACATACCTGAAAAGATAATAAATGTTTTTAACTAAACCAGTATATCTTCATTACTCTAGATTTGAAAAGATCTGAAAAGATACATGAGAGACAACATCAAGTAAATTTTGAATTAGAAACAAAATGAAACTAGAAAACAACAACAAATATAGCTGTGATTTTTTTTTATGTAGAAAAATCCTACGACAATTTGGAATGTGCTTTCATGCTTTTAGATTTGAAAGCGGTGATTTTTAGCCCTCCGTTCTTCATATGGATACAGAGTATTTATAAAGAACATAAAGTCAATATAACATGAAATGGTTCTGTATTATAACAAGCTACCGTATGGTTTTGGGACAGGTTATTGAATGAAAAGTAATGTTGACCTGGAATCTAGCAAAAGAACAAAAGTAATGCTTACTTCTAGTAATAACTTTATTGTAAAAAAATTAAATTAAACTTATTAATTTTATTAATAGTTTATTCATAATTCAGAGGAAGTCCAAACTTGTGGTGTGGATTCGATTTTTCTGCTGGGAGAGCTCCGGCGCAAGGATACAGACAACTGCTTGAAAGCTGGATCTTTTTATTTTTCAGGAAGGCGGAGAACAGCAAGTAGTCTGCATTTCTGAGCTAGCTAGCTTCTTATGGTAACTCCCTGGTTTTTTATACCTTTTTCTCCCTTTGTAAGTTGATTTTGTGTGAATGTTTGTATTTGTGCTTAATGTTTCAAATCCTGTTTGAGTTTGTCTTTCTTCCCGCCAGAGGGCAAACTCCGCANTTAATACCTTTTTATTTGATTCCTTTTCCTATGTAAGTTTGTTTTATGGCTGATCTGATGTTCCCCTTGGGCTTTTCTTGTTTTTGTGACACTACTGTCTTCGTGAAGTTCCCTTTCCACAAAACAAAGTAAAGAAGGACCCCTTTGATGGGGATAGGATAAGGGTTTGTTTGGGGTTTTTTTGCTGAAAGCTTCATAAATCACATTCTGAATTTGGGGAACAAACTGGATCAAATAACTATAAACCACTAGAGGATTTTGATCAAAATCTGGACTATTTGCACAGCCTTGGATCTAGCACTAAAAGCAATTTGAGAAGCTTCTGTATAACCTTATTGAATATTTCTTTTATTTGCTCTCTGGCAAATGGTAGTACTCAATAGTCTGGACTATATGAGGTTTTTGTTCTTGTGACTCTGTATCTTGAGAAAGAATCATATTTTTCTTCCAAACACTTTATCCAGTAAAAATAAAACCTGTGTAAGCAGTGCATAGATTCTTAAAAATAAATTGTCAGCTGAATGATCAGTGTGTCAAAGTGTGCTAGTTACTCTATTCCATAACAGAGGAAGTCTGATTTTAAAATCTGCCTCCTGTAACAATAAAAAGAAATAAGTCCCAAATTTCAAATGAAACCCTTGCTCTTATTGAATTTATATGTATATTGAAAACTACTTGTCCAATCACTCACACCCATATTCATTTGTGTACTGTATTCCAAGACTGCATAAAATCCTATAAAATGATATTGTCAACCTTAATAAGGCAGTTTCAATTTCATAGCTCCAGTGGTGTACTGATGGGTTGAACACAGTTTTGTTTATTACCACTTCATGTTTGAATTAGATGCACAAGTGCTTTAAATTAAAATAGAATTAACTCATTTAAATGGATATTTCCAGAATCCTTAAGCATCCACAGGCAACTTTGGTAAATTGTCTTCATGCCTAACCCTATAGCAAGGCCCTCTTGCTCTGATCTAAAATTATAGATATACTCTGATATGAAATGGGAAGTTCAGAGGATTAAGCAGATTCCTATGATAAATGAGCACAGTGTTTCACATCCAAACTTTTAGGTAGGAGGTCTAGGCATTTAGTCAGCTTTTCACTTCGTTTCCAAAATATAACATGCTTCTAAGATGGATGAGATTTTCCATAGACTTTTGGGATGAAGAACAGCAGTCAAAAGGAAAATGAAACTCAAGCACTTTGAGCCTGCATTTCTACACAACTGGAGACAGCTTGGCTGTGTTAAGAGTTTAGGACTTCTATGCCTACAGGTCTTCTCCACTTAAGATTTTAGGATTCTTAAACTGTCTTTATAGATTGCCCAACATATCCTAGTTCAGAAAATATATTTTATGTATGATGACTGTTAGGGGTATCAACAAAATCTGTTCTGATTTTCTTTAGAAATAAATGTGTGAGAAACAACAAAGGACTCTTTTGACATGGAAATGAATGTAAACAGAACACAGTAGCATGATTGTTTGTTTGTTTTTACATTTTCGAACTGCTATCTCCTTCAGAGAGGAGCTGTAGGAGGTGTGCAATAAAATGTTAAAATATAGAAACAGCATATATAAGTTAAAAATTTAGGAGGAGGCAAGGATGATGAAAAACTGTTAAAATTAGTTGAAAGAGGCAGGGAAAGTTTTCATGACACTAGCTAGCCGCAGGGCTGTGTGCTCCTTTGGGGTCCCCACATGAGGCTCAGAGAGTTGGAAGGGACCTTATAGGTCATCTAAGCAAGAGACCCTACACAATTTCTGACAAATGGCAATCCAATCTCTTCTTGAAAGCCTTCACTGATGAAGCTCCCAACTTCAAAGGCAAGCTGTTCCATTGATTGATTCTTTCCACTGTCAGAAAATTTCTCCTTATTTCTAGGTTGACTCTCTCCTTAATTAGTTTCCATTCATTATTTCTTGTCTGGACTTCAGATACTTTGGAAAATAGCTTGACACCCTCTTCTCTGTGGCAGCCCCTCAAGCTTGTAAAGGAGTAAAGACTCCTTTACAAAAGACCAGGAACCTGGGAGCCTGCCATACCTTCAAAAAAAGAATATTCTACAGACTGGGGCCAATGGAAGAAAAGGGTCTCTTCCAAAAGCTTGCCTGTGAGTTCTTTAACTGAGGGGATGTGCAACATACCTTCCCTGACTGACCAGGTGGGAAAAGCCAATGTAATAGGACAAAAATGGTTCCATAGGTCTTCCTCTGGTTAACAATCCTGACAGAAGACAAAATAAACTTCCACATAATATTTTTTTTAAAGTTACTTTGTAAAGGGAACACAAAGTAAAAAGACAAAAATATGACTTCCATGGAAATTTTACATTTAGAAACCATGAATTAAAGAAATACACAGAGGAGAGGGTAAAAAAGATTTAGGCAATTTGAATTTAAAATGAGATTTATTGGGTAATTTCCATTATCAGCTAAAGCCCATGTCACACCGCCCAACGGATGCAAAAAGGACACAGCGGACGAGCAAAATGTTCCATCTGTTGTTATCTATCCGCTCTCAAAAGGGGCAAAAAATTTGCATAACCGGAGCGGATAACATGGACGCGGGGAGAATGCAGGCGGATGGAAAACGGATGCAGAACGGAAGCCCAGCGGATGGAAGCGGACAGGAGCAGATGGCATATCTGCAGGGCTTCCAGGGGCCTCAGCAAAGCGGACGCGGAACGGATACAGCGGATGCAAAGCGGCTGCAAAAGCAGATGCGCAGCGGATGAAGCGGTGCACAGCGGAAGCCTAGCGGATTGCACAGCGAAGCCTAACAGATGCACAGCGTTAATTGCGAATGCGGGGGATTATTACGTAAGCCACGTGATATAAAGGGAAGCAGCTCGCACGTGGCCAGCATTCCGAGGAAAGACCTGCTGCTGGACACTTCGAGTTCCTTGCCTGCCTGCCTGCATGTCTGCCTGCCAGCCTTGCTGCCCCTGCCTTCCAGCCAGCCTTGGGTGCCCTGTCTGCCTGCCTGCCTTCCTGCCAGGCTTTCCTGCCAGCCTACCTGCAGGCTTCTGTCCAGTCTACCTGCCAGGCTTCCTGCCAGCCTACCTCCCAGCTTCCTGCCAGCCTTGGTGCCTGCCTGCCAGCCTTGTGCCTGGCTTCCTGCAGCCTTGTGCCAGCCTTCCTGCCAGCCTTGGTGCCAGCCTTCCTGCCAGCCTTGGTGCCTGCCAGCCTCCTGCCAGCCAGCAACCCCACAACCATGGGAAGGAAGTGAAAGCCTCAGCAACCTGGCCATCCTGGCAAGAGGGACAGGGCCAACCTCCCCCCCCTGCCCCTGACTCTGCTTCTGCTGGGCTTCTGCTTGAAGCTGCTCCGGCTGTGGTGCTTCTACTGGTGCTGGGGCTTCTGCTGGGGCTTACTCTGTTGAAGCTGCCTCCTGGTCCTGCTGGTCCTGCTCGACCTGCTCGTGCTCCTGGACTTGCTCGTCCTGCTCATCCTGCTCGTGCTCCTGGACTTGCTGGCGCTGCTGTGCTTACTCTGCTGCTGCTGATCCTGTCCTGCTGCTGCTGCTGCTGCTGCTGATCCTACTTGCGTGCTGCCACTGCTGCCTGCTGTGATGATGATGATCCTGCTGCTGCGTGTGTGTGCTGATGATGCTGATTATGATCCTGCTGGTGAGGATGATGATGATGATGATGATCCTGCTGGTGCTGCTGTTGCTGGTCGGTGTGAGGAGCAGCCCCTACCACCTGGGAGTCCCTCTGATGAGGGCCCATCTGCCTGCAAAGGGAGGAAGAGGCATATGCGGGATGGGAAGAGGAGGCAATACTACATTGAGGAGATGCATGAGCATGAGGTGCTGGAGTGGCTGAGAGAGAATGACTATCTGTGGCGGAAAGGACACCGGCTGTACAGGGACACCAAAAAGGAAGTAGGCTGCTTGGAGAGAGAGGGTGGAGAGTATGGGTTACATTTCGGAGGTGCTCCTCGGCTGTGGAAGCACATGCACACCTGGTACGGGAAGCTGCACCTGAGAAATCTGCCAGGCCACGGTTAAGCTGACAGACAGAGAGACCCTATGTCATGGCCAGGTGCAGCTTCCTGGAGGGTGAGATCGCACCAAGGAGCACCAGCAGCCCTCTCACTACCCTCTCTCTCCGGCAGCCTGCTGAGAGCCAGTCCTCTTCTGGCGAGAGTCAGTCCCTGTCTCCAGCAGGTTTCTGTGGAGCATGCCACGGCGGAGAACCACGGACAGGTGGTTAACCGTGGTGGAGTGCGTGGAGGACTCCCTGGTGCAGGTGGGAAGAAAGGAACATCGAGTCCACCACAGTCCTAGCCGCATCACCCCGCCCAGCTCCGCCTCCACAGAAAGGCAGAGAGCCGGACTGCAGGAGGGGCCGAGCCACACTGTCCTGCTGGAGATCAGGGACACCATCCGCACCAGCAAGATCTCCTCTCTCAGCTGGTTCACACACCTCCTCCTCCTCCAACCACAACAGCCTTCCTCACTTATGTCAACAGACCCTCAAGGACATGGGTGATCCCCAGTACCAGGTGGTGAAGGACTGGATCACGGAGCTGCTTCACAACCCTCCAGACCCAGAGGAACCTGCTCCCACCCAGTCCAGGTCTGCTCCTCACCCCAGGTGATGTCCCTCCTGTTCAAGGCTTCCCACAGGCCCTCACCTACCAGGGCTATGGCTACCAGGATGTCAGCAGCACAGGCAGCAGCCTTCCCACTCCAGGCACAGAGTCATCGGTGATACATTGCCACTGGTCCCACTGATGCCACCGATGCCACCCACGACAATGATGCCCCACAACAACAGCGATGCCACCCACGCCAATGATGCCACCATGCCAGTCCTCACCCAGCTGCAGAGCAGACAGCCCCACTACATACTCCCTTCCTCCACCACAGCCAAGCCAGGCCTCAGTACATCTGTCATCAAACTGGGCTGACACCCCATGGCATGGAGGAAGACCTCTCAGCATCACGGGGTTGAGCCAGCTGTCCAACACCTTCCTAAACACACCGTCCTCTGTTTCCTCTCGGGGCCAGACACTCCAGCACCACCAACCACCAGCAACCTGGACCCTTCATCCTGAGACTGGCACACCTCCGAGTGACATATAAGATGCCAGAGACCAGTAGCTGGCACCTGTGGACTTTATTTGGTCATTTTGTTTTACAGCTTGTTGTTCAATAAAGTTTATCTTTGATTCACACACTTGCTTCATTTCTTTTTTTCAATAAAGTCTGGTAATTAACTTTAGAAATGTTAAGCCTTAAAAGCTTGTTGATGGTTAAGATAGCAGTGGGGTGGGTTAAGATAGCTGTGGGATAGATTAGCCTCCAGTGCGAAGCATGAGTGGAACTGTATGGTCCACCCTCCCAGGTGCACACCTATGGCCCTTTATTATCAATAATAATGTAAATCAATCATCCACACATGTGAACACAAACACAACTCTTTATTAAACGCCCTGTTCACTGTAGGCCCACCCAACATACATGGCCCAATCTCATCGTGTGATAGACAGCTGAAGGAAGCATCATTAAGCATCTATCAATCCTGTTTTGCCACTCCACCGCTCCAGCTGGGAGTTGCACCAGTGTTTTCGGAGGTTGTGCTGCTTCTTCCCTTCACGTAGGCTTCTGTTGGGCCTTGCACATCCTGAGTGTCTATCAGTTTCGCCTTGCCTCCATTCCCCAGGCTCCATGTCCCCATTGCCTTGTTGACGGTCCACAAGCCTGTCTGCAAGACTGGTAGCGGGCTGCGCATGAGATTGTGCAGGATGCAGCAAGCTTCCACGATCCTCCTCATGGTCTCTGGGCGATGCTGCATGTGTGAGACGTACCTGGAACCTGTTGGCCAGGATGCCAAAGGAGTTCCCCACCCGCCTTGCCCTGGACAGCCTGTAGTTGAAGATCCTCTCTTCACAGGTGAGGATCTTGAAGTGTAGGGCTTCATGAGGTAGGTTTCTGAGGGAGAAGCATCATCCTCCCGCAATAAAGTAGGGCACATCTTGTGTGTCGTCGGGCAGGGTCTGGATCTGGAAGCCCACGATGAGGTTGCCTTCAAGCCCCTCCTTGAGGTGACTGCGTTGTATACCTGGGCATCTGAAGAATGACCCGTAGCTTGAAGCATCGATGTACATGAACTTGTAGTCAACATCGACCATGGCGAAGAGGACGTGCTGAAGAAGCCCTTGTAGTTGAAATAAGTGGACCCTGACTTGGCTGGAGCTTGAGGCCACGTGCTTGCCATCTATGGCTCCAACGGTGTGGGAGTTCCACCTCTGATACACTGCTATGCAAACTTTCTTCCATCCTTCTTCAGTGGAGGGCACTGGAGGAGCTCCTCTTGTATTCTTCGATGATGGCTTGCACCACTTCTCTGACCACAATGCTGAGGTGTTGGTGGCACCCTCCAGCCGTACTGCATGCTTTTGTAGGTGGTCCCAGAGGCCAGGTGACAGAGTGAGTGCCACCTTCAGCCCAGGTTCCAGGCTGAGCTGGAGTTGGTGTCTTGCTTGGTCAATCTGGATGTCAGCCGGCACAAGTTCGTAAACATGGTGGAGGCATCTTCATGAAGTTCTGGAATGCCCGAGTGTCTTCGTTCCTGAGCTCCACCCATCAGCTTGTTGTCAGTCCGTACTCTGCTCTTCTGGGCGCTCCATCTTCGGACCCAGATGTTCTTGGCCGCCTCCTTTTTCTTTCTGTAGTAGAGTTCACAAAGCCTGTAGATGCTTCGTACTGTTGCAGAAGGATGGCGGCTGCAAAAGGACTGTGTTACGATCCACAGTGGACATGACTGGATGCTATGGAAAGAGAAGAGTCAGATGAAGCTGCAGAGGTCTGCCAAGCTGGTCTGCTGGTCTGAAAGTGAGATGCAGGTGAGTTGCTCCCCCTTTTTATAGGCATATAGGTGTCCCTTTGCATCCTCTAGGCATCCTGTAGACATCCTTAATATCCGAGATAGGTCCCCTCTGCGAACCTTTATCATTTAAACGCTTTGTCTCCGCTTGGCATCCATTCTGCATCTGTTCTGCATCCGTTCCGTGTCCTGTTCCACTTTCCTCCCTGCGTCCGCACAGATGTGAGTTGTGTGATGCCAGCGGATGCCTAGCGGATATTAGCGGATGCGTAACGGATGCAGAACGGATGCGTAGCGGATGCATAGCGGAGCAGAACGGACGAACTGGATACATTTCTGTGCAAAAGTTTTGGGCAGTTCAAAACTTTTGGAGCGGATGAAACATCAGTAAACGGATGCTGGACGATAGAGAGGGAAGCCAAACGGAGGCGTGAGTACATCGTGTTTTCCAACGGATGGCAAGCTTTTTTGTCCGTTTTTTATATCCTCTTTGCATTGGTTCGGTGTGACATGGGCTTTAGCTGGGACTGTGTGTATAGCAGTTAGGAAAAAAATGAAAAAAATAAAAATGGATACATATTCTATAGAAAAAGAACAAACAATGAAACAGAATTCTGTTCTTACAACTTACAGACAGCAAAATAAACTTGATATACATAGATTCACATGAGAGAGGAAAAAAGCAAGCAAGAGATCACATGGTATAAATGTTTATGATCTAACACAGGGCTCTCCAAACTTGGAAATTTTAAGTTTTGCAGACATCAATTCCCAGAATCACTCAGACAGCCTGGCTGAGGAATTCTGGGAGTTGAAGTCCACAAGTCTTGAAGTTGCCAAGGTTGGAGACCCCTAGTCTAACATTCTCCAGACTATCTCTGATCTGTGGCTTCCTTTTCAATAAACCAGGAATACAACTACTGTGTTCTAACATAGAGATAAAGAGGGACGGAGAGTTACAGAAAAAGGTAAAGGTAGAGATAGAGATAGATCTTGGGCATGTTTCTGAATTTTTATGAAAACCTTTATGGGAGGAGAAAAGGAATTATAAACCCTTTATGATCCCAGATGCTATTTTAAGAGACAATAAATCAGTTATTGCTGAATTATAACATTAAGTTTTCAGAAACAGTATTAAATTAGCAGAATGGTCAATTCAGTCTTTTCATCAGTTTTAAATGTTATTTTAACTAGATATTTTATTAGATACATCCAGCAGTTAAACTGGAGATGTGGACATCTGCTGAGCATTTAGCGAGTAACTGGAAGCATAAAATTTTAATCATCAGTTTCTTCAGCATTAAAAAGCACAACTATCATGACATTTTTTTTTCCCATAAAGAAAAGCCATGTACTACTCTCAGCCACATTGATTCCACTAAGGACCATTTTTATATAATAATGCAGATGTCTTCATCCCAGAAACCTCAGTGGTACTTAAAAACTAGACTTTTATTACTCCAGCCTTGGGCCAAACAAAGCTATAAACCTGCTAAATTCTCATTCAGATACTGCTACTAGGTTTTGATTTTTTGTGTGCTGTAATTTGCAACCCTAAGTAATTAAATAAGGAGAAAAGTGGTTGTCACAATTACAGGCATTTTGATCCATGAAACTTTCCAAAAATTAATTTATAAATGTACATTATAAATATTTCATACAAATATATATACACATACATACACACATGGATGTGTGTGTATGTGTGTATTTATACACATACACATCTCTATATATACACAAACATACATACACAGTTCTAAAATATGTGGCATTCCAGCTGACTGAAGTAAATGTACATTATAAATGTTTCACACAAATGCGTATGCACATACATACACAGATGGATATATATGTATGTGTGTACACACACACATACATATCTCTATATATACACACACATACTACAAGATTAGACATGTCATTGAAAGCTTCCACCAATATATTTTCTATTAAACACAATCTTTTGTTTAATACAACACTTTCAGAACACTCAACTTCAGCTTGGCCAGTAATGACACACATCTTGATGCAGTTGTAATATAGGAAGATATTAAAAATATTACAATTGCTGCCTCCCAAGATGTTTTATTACATTTCAGCATTCAAAGAGGCTGACTGGAGAACAAAAGAATTAAAAAGATGGGGAGATCTGAAGTATATCAAATGCCTCAAAGCCAGAACAGCAAAAATACTTTTTTTTCTGTAAACAGTTGAAAATGCTTACATGAAACCATTGATGTGTCAATATAGAGTATAGAACTGTGCATACCCAAACATACAATGTATTAAAGTGTGTGACATATTTTTCATTTCATAAGATGAAATGAAATTTCATCTATCATTTTCTTTTTAAAAGAAGATTTGTCTCAGCTGAGAGGTTTGCAGGGTTTGCCACTGTTCCAGTTTGTAATATTTCATGAACTGAGCTTGGGTAATTGAAAGTATAGTTTATCAAAATAAAATAAATAAAAATAAATAGAATGCTCAGGACTTTGGGGGCATGAGATATGTGATTTTGCTTCAATTAATGTATGTAGAGTGGGCTGACCATATAAATAGAGTGTATCCGGGATCAGTGGACTGGTGTGCAAACTTGGCCAAATATTAAAATCTAAATATAATTTAAGTGAGGAAAAATTTACTTGAGTTAGGCTATGCAGATAGTAAAAAAAAGTTTGTTTTTTTTTGCAAGACCAGATACAGTAGAACAGAAATGGTAAAAGGATCTCTTCCAGCAATGTTTAAATATTAAAGAGCAGCAGGAATGCAAGAGCTGTAGTTTGTTCATGCTGAAGTATCTTCCTTTCTATTCCAGTTTTAACCAACATTCCTTCATTTGTTTTCTTTTTTCTTTTGTTTACTGTTAGGATTTTTCACTGCACTGAAGATTACAAATTTTTAAAAAATATCAAGAAAATGTATAGAGAATAAGAAAGAAAAAAGAAAGGAAAGGAAACAGAATTATAACTTTTGCTTTTCTTTCTGTCAAGTAATTGCCATCTCATTTTTTTCCCTTTGTCTTTCACACTTTCTAATCCCCAAATCCATAAATCATTCATTGGCCTTTTTTTCTTTCAACCAACAGACTTCCAAACTTTTTAAAAAATCTTATTGACCGTCTTCTGACCAAATTAGTTAGCTCTGCCATTTTCATTCACCAATATGATCATTCTGTTTTCTATTGTGGATATTTCATTACTCTTCTATCTTTGTGTGTTTAATAATCTTGCCCCAGTTTATCACATACAGTATTAGTTTCCCATATTTCTTTTCCAGTTCATAACTCAATAAAACCTAATAAAAATAATTCTGGTTTCATCATAATATTAATTCACAATTATCTTTTCAGCACAATTATCTTTTTGTGTTATTAATATGTATCCAAAATGTTTTTGCTTTTTCACAAGTCCACCCTGCATGATAAAACATTCCTTCTTCCTTTTCACACTTCTAACACCTAGTTTGATATTCCTTTACACATTTTTGACAGTTTAGCCAATGCCATACACTATCCATAAATCAAATTATCACTTAAACTATGACAAAATGTAAATTTGATACAAGTTTCCCACATTTTCTCCCATATATTTACATTGATATTGTAATCAAAATATGCAGCTCATAACATTCCTTCATACTATAAGCCCTATTAGACATTTCTCAACATGCAGTGCTCTGTGTGTTGTCATTTCCTATGATATTATTCAAATAAAGAAGGTTATAATAAAGTGGAGAATAAGTATTAGCCTGGATAAAATATGTATGACTCCAGAGAGAATTATATGATAGCATACTATCCAAGAAAATATTTGTCGTCTTTCATAATAATCTTGAGGAATCAAAAGCACATAAATTGTGATCATTTACCAGTACTACTAATCTCACTACAATGCCTTGACTTTATCCTGATTATAGCTTGAGACCAGATAAGCAAACTAAATAGATTTTGTTAGCAATTTATTTTCATATTGAACCATCTTGCAAATAATTCAAATAGGTTAATGATTTCCAAAAAGCTCATGTTTACAAAACCAGTTGGTGTTCCCCTTCAACCTCTTTCACATCAGGGTCTAAGACAAGAGTGAGGAATTTATTTTTTCAAGGACCACAAGGAAAACCTGGGACCGTTGTGGAGGGTTACTGATGCTCCACCCCCTGCTGCCCCTCCAATGATGCTGACACCACTGGCAGGATGGAGACTGCCAATGAGCTGGATGTTAAGTATAGGTTGTTTCTCATAAGTAAAAGCTTCCCCAAATAAATCTAATCTCTAAAGTTCAACAGGACACTACCTTTGTAAAAACTGGATATTCAAGGAACAATTATATTATTAAAATCACATCTAGCTTCACATCTTTTTTTCTCCCTTTTATGATGATAGGTGACTTTATTCAGAAAAGCTGAATGGAAAATAATGTTTCAATTGCCTTTCTGGATTCACTATCAAGAATATCATTGTACTTGAAAGTTGTTAGCAACATATTGATGACATGTATTCTAAATAAAGACATAACTATGTGTTTGGAGAATTGCAGTCTGGAAGAACTCCAAAACAGGAATTTAATGGGGCTATTAATTTCCCTTTCCCCTGCCTCCCCAAAAAACATTTTTAGTTTTCCAAATAAATGTATTGTACCTCTGGAGAGTTTGAAAATAATCCCTTGTAAAGTCTGCTATTTAGAATGGAAATCAATACACGCTGCATTAATTGAGAGCAATGGTATGTTTTCTTGTATTCAACTGATGTTGTAGAGCTAGGTAGCATTTGAGGAAAATGTATGCATGTGCCATTCAACCTGTCCTGCACATCTAACCTAGTCTTCTGCCCTAAAGTAGGTAGAGGATATTCTTCAGTTGCAAGTTTTGAAATACGATCACTCAGCCAGCACCTTGAGTAAAACAGGGAAGACATCATTCAGTATGTAGTTTCAGGCAGCAAACTGTCTAGGAATGCTGGTTATGGCCAATGTTTGATAGTGAATGAAATAGCATTTTCTGTTTCATGTACCTAAGAAGTATGTATTCAATTTCTGTGATGGTTGCTCATTAAATCAATCAATCAATCAATCAATCAATCAATCAATCATAAATAAGTAAGTAAAAGTGTAATTTGTAAAGAATTGCTCCTTATTCTGCTATACCATAGGTTCCTGAAGCAGAATAGCCTGTCATAAATGTAGCAGTCAACCCACTACCCGTAATAATGAAAAGCAAGGAATAGATTGTAAGTATTGGTAAAAACTGCGTAACAGAGTGAGCTCCATTACTTGTCCCAGCTTCTGCCAACCTAGCAATTCGAAAGCATGTAAAAATGCAAGTAGAAAGATAGGGACCACTTTGGTGGGAAGGTAACAGCATTAGGAGCCTCAGTGGTGCAGTGGTTAGAGTGCAGTACTGCAAGCTACTCCTACTGCAATTTGGCAGATCGAATCCCACCAAGCTCAAGGTTGACCCTTCCTTCCATCCTTCCGAGGTGGGTAAAATGAGGACTCAAATTGTTGGAGGCAATATGCTGACTCTGTAAACCATTTTGGGAGGACTGGAAAGCACTATAAAGCAGTATATAAGTCTAAGTGCTATTGCTATTCAGTGAGCCTTTGGCGGTTAGTCATGCCGGCCACATGACCATGTAGAGGTCTTTGCACAGTGCTGGTTCTTTGGCTTTGTAACAGAGATGATTCCCCCCCCCCCTCGAACCGGAAATGACTAGCATATATGTTCAAGGGGAACCTTTACCTTTTATCTTATTGGTAATCTTATATATAATGTTTAGGTCCTGTTTAGCCACTGCAAAAAAATTGTCATATACAGTATTGGATATCAATTACATTTAATTCCAGTTTATGGTATGGGTGGGGTATTTTGAGGACATTGACAGGTTTATTTTATGACTGCTTCATTTATTTTACAGTAATTGTAAATATGCCCAATATGAAATGACCGTAAGGCTTCTCAAACATTATTCTGTATTTTGCTTAATTTATTTGAACAAATTATTCCACTTTTGTATCTTAAATCAATCTGTATGAACTTAGGAGTGGATACAACATTTCACCACCCAGACAACTCCTAGACAAGATTCTAAATAATGAAGCGGGAACAGTGGAAGAAAGGAAAGGTGAATATAATGAGCATAGAAGGGGCCCCCTTGGGAGAAATGCAAATTTGATATGTGCTTTGTGCTTGCCAGTACAATGTGTTGTGATTTCATGATTTCCCTATCTTTTGTTATTCAGTTATAAATGAGATGCTGTAGATGGAAAATTGCGACCCACTGATCACATCCTTTCAATGGATTTGCAATACCAGATAGCCTAATTATTTGTAGCTTTTCTTACACACATTCACTTTTCTCACACAGACAAGCTGTAGTTTCTTTGTGGTCATTCTTAATGGAATCTTGCTAGCAAGACATATAGTTTCTGCAGAGAAACAGAACTTGCAACCACCAGCTGATTGAAATATTTCTTGTAAGAAGAGGCTTATTTGGCTGTTTCAGTCCTTATGCTTGCCTATTATCCAGAAAAGATAAGAGAGAGATGTTCATTCTCAGCAATTATTCACTGCAAATCAAAGAATATACTTTGGAGCATTTAGATTTTGCAAATTGTTCACAGCCACTTTTTCTGGTATACATCCAATCACGAACATATATGAATTTCTACAATCAGACAGGTAATACTAACAGCCAAAAGTTTGATTGATCATGATTAAGTGAAGACTTAATAATGTTTAAGTCTGACTATCAAAAGCTGAAAGTGTGTTTGCCTATGCTGGATTTTGATCATTAATTTTTGTTCAGTTCTTTTATATGAAATGTTTGCTTTCAAATACAGTTTAATCAGCTATTCCACCTGCAGTGAGGATGTCAAGCCATGTACCCTGAAGAAGTGATTGGAAATACTAATTATATATTATTATACTGTATGGAATGCATATAGTTAAAGTAGCATTCATTAAATTATTTTTATATGATAAATATTGGATGGGCAGTCAAGGAACAATCTAAAACTTTATGAAGGAGTGTATGAGATGAAGAGTTTGGGAACCACATCTCTAAGCTGTGCAAATTAAAAGAAATACATTCAACAATAAAATAGCTATATGTTCCATACCTGTACCCTTTGGTTGGGTCCAGTTTAGGAGAAGAAGAAAAGTCAATGAATACTATGCATAATGCATTGGCTAGTAGATAGGTTTATTGGGTTTTTTTACAGTCTTTCTCTAATTGAGAAATTAGAGTCCATAGTTTATGATGTAATGTTATTCATGAATGTTCTGTACGTGTTATACCTTTTCTTTTTCAGATAGGTTGATAAATGCAAACGTGTGCATGATAAGTGTACCCACACATTGTACATACTCAATATCTATGTCATAGTTTAATTTGCAGTATTGTTTGACTTTTTATCTTCCCAAGTGCAAACATTGTGCTGCTTTCTTTTGTTTGTTGACATGTAAAAGAACATTCCAGAGATATTTTTAAAGTTATTTGTTGGTAATAAGCCAAATATATGTTTCAATCAATCCATTATTGTTGCTTCTTTCATAGACTAAGTTCAGTTAAAAAAAATATGTTGGCAGAGCAGGTTGTAAACAGCATGGTAAACTTCTGCTTCCAAAAACATTTTATTGTAGAAGAATGAGTTTCTCTGGTGCACTTAGGATGATACTGTGTTCCCAGAATGAGTGTTGGTTTGTTTTGTTTTCTGTTGAGCCTGAAAAGTCAGCATCATGCAAACCCCAAGAAACTGCTTAATTTTAATACCTTCCTTCTGTGTATAAATACATAAAAGGACAGAAGCCTGAATTTATGAAGGAAGTGGTTGTGGGATGTATTGTGTGCACACATTGTTTGTCCGGTTGTTTTTGTGCACCATGGAGAAATGAAAGCTCGCAAGCTTATATGTGGAAGGAAAAAATGGAGCAGGTAAGAAGCTGCATTTGAAATATGAAAGTTGTATGAATGTAGATATATAGTTCTAATAGAACTGAATGGAACTGTATATTCACATTTAATCTAAGGCCATGCACATAGTAAATATTGCTGAAAATAGAAAAGAACAAGTGCGGGAGTAAAACAGTTCTTGCTCTTTTTTCCTATTATCTCAGATTCTTAAAATAAAAATTAAAAAGCACCTCCTTGGCCAGTTTTTCAGTAGATTTGGTACTAGCATTTAGCATAGGCTACCAACTCCTTATTTTTGTGGCCCTACAACAAAAATAAATCATTTCATAATCTTTTTTTAGACAAAATTGTTTAACTGTGGAGGGTTTTTTTTTCATAACAATACAATCCAATTGAAATATTTCAACAGAATATTCCAAGTGAAATGGTTTAATTCCAACGTTAAAAGAAAAAAATAGTCCTTGTTTATTTAATATTGTGTTACATAATGCCTTGATATACTGTAAATCTATATTCTAACCCAACTTGAAAGATCATATGCACTTTTGGTCACTATTCCTCAGAAGCCATATTATAGAAGAGAAAAATGCATAAAAGGTAAATCAAAATGTTCCAGTTAGTTAGTTTCTAATATTAGGTTTAGAAAAATGGCTTAGAAAAGTTAAAATATTCAAGTTATACAAATGTGAAGAAAGTATTTTTTTTTAAAAAAAAATCTTCCTTTCATAATTTTAAAATCCAAAATCATTCAGTGGCTCTGATAGATGAGCTGAACATAGATGCTAGTACTGGTGATCATATATTATAGATTTTTTTTAAAAAAGTAAGTTATACATATAACCCCATTTTCAGCATGTGGGATACATATGGACCTCCTGTTACAGATATTTCTGCTCTGGAACCACCGTTGCTATATTGTTCTCATCTCCTGGTATTCTTGACATTCTGCTTTGTCCAATCATGAGTTTATGTAGCCTTTTGAATTCACTTTGCTGTATTTTAACTTATGCATTAATCAGTTGGTGTCCCTTTATGATTTTCTAACAGTGAATTGTTTTTTTCGTGCTTTTTTGTGGAATAATCTCTTTTACATTTCTTAAACTAATAGGCAAGTATAAAGGTAGTATTTTCCTAAATGTTCTTAGCAATTTAAGTGGAGCAAAATAATAAAAGTGCCCAGGGGATGCTGACTTTGTTTCATGACTAGATTCAGAATAGTCTAATATAGATTACATCAGTCTTATGCAGTTTAGTCTATCCTAATTTACTTTTACTTCAAAAGAGTGAATCAGGAAACGCAAAGCCCTGCCATTTGCATTATACACAATAAAAAAAATCAAGCAAATAACAAAGTTTATGTAAATGAGGAAGACAGGCTATGAAAAAAATGAATACAACTATGAAATAACCTTTAAATTATGGATTGGATGATAAAAATTGTACACTGTGAATGGAAGAGGGAAACTGAACGAATGGGAAGAGAGAGTAGTAGGAAAATGAGTACACACTGAATACGGGCAAAAATGGGAAAACAGAAATAGGAAATCAAAATGACAGCATTGTTCTCTCACAATACAATATCCACCCTTTTTGTGTGTGGCATTATGTATGTATGTATGTATGTATGTATGTATGTATGTATGTATGCATGCTGTTCAGCTTTGTGCGGGTATTTTCCCATGTCATTGTAGTTGTGCTTTTAAATTTGTAGCAACGTTTCGGCAGAATCTCATCTGCCATCATCAGGCTTCTGTATTGTGTTCATCAGATGAACACAATACAGAAGCCTGATGATGGTAGATGAGATTCTGCCGAAATGTTGCTACAACTTTAAAAGCACAACTACAATGATGTGGGAAAATACCCGAACAGAGCTGAACAGCATACATGTAAGTACCCATGAAAACTTAAGAAAACACACACACACACACATACACACACATACATATGAATCTGGCCAGCAGTGAAGTATAATTGTTTAACATATATACAAAATCTAGCACATATATGGTGATAATAAATGAGGGTTTTTTTTAAACTACTGCTTCAAATTTCAACATTATAATAGTATTATAGACAGAGTATAAATATATAATTATTGAGCCATTTTATTCATTTATATTTGTTATTTCTAAACTGCCCATCTCCCTCAGAGATAATGTTCGTATTGATAAAATGGTGAATGTGTTGTTAAAGTACCACCATCCACACACATAAGCATATTCAGAGAAACCCCACATTTGCAGATTTATACAAAACTATCATTGTCACAAGTGGCACTCAATCAGCTGCTAGTCAAATCAACATGATCCACTTCCCCTGCCTGATATCCTATGAGCATGATTGAATTACAGGTTTCTTACTCATATAGAAAGCAGTAAGCTTGATTTGGATACTGCAGCCTATATTTCTGCTGCTGGACACCAGTTGTGTAATGAAAAACCTTACTATTCAATCAACTCTTTCCATTCAGCTATCCTTGGGAGACCAGTTAGGCAAAATGAAGCATTTGACTTAGTTTACGCACTCTTATGTTATGATTAGAGTAATTGAGATATACAATGTCACCTTTTGGCTGCCTTCAACCTATCAAGAAGGCAAACATTGCATGTTATTTCCTACTCAACATCAAAAGTAGTATTTTATGATGGTGCTAGCACAAGTCTTGCCCAAGCAATCCAGTTCACTTGCTGTACTTTGTCTGATTGTAAGCAAACACCCTCACTCCGATTTGCTAATATGCATTGTAGCATGGACACCCCTTATCTTTTAATGATAGACTGAAATGGCTGTTCTCCATGCCCATGTCCTGGGTTGATGGATTTTTTGCTGTCTTCAGAAGGAGATTTGACTAGCTAACCTTTCTTGTTCTCTTAATTTTACTGCTCCATTTTAAAATCCACTGATGACATAATTGAATATGCTGGAGTATTCTGAAGGAAGCCTCTGGTTGCCTGGAACCATCAACCAAAGTATATCAGTCTTCAGAAGTAGGCAATCTTTTCTGTTGTTGTCATATGATGGAAACATATTCAAAATTAAACATGCTCCAAATTTGAAGAAAATCAAATATCATGGGATTGCAGCCATTTTGTCTCACAAATTGCAAGGTTGAAATATTGTGAAATGTAACATTTTGATCATAGTTTAAAACAGTACAGAGAACAAAGACTGTTTCTCATTGGTGGTTGACATAGCCTCTATTGAGGATTAAGGGGTGTACTTACATCTCTGTTTGGCTCATGCTGTGAAATGAAGTAATCAATTGTTAATAAAGTAGAAAATACATAAAATCCTGAGTTAGACTAGTCGCTGTTTGTAGAAATGTTCTGTTGCTCACATCTCCCCAATGTCTGCAGGTTAGCAATGTTAATGGCAAAATAATTGTTCAGAAAAGTTCATGGATATAATACTAACTGTTCTTTTATGTCTTCATTTATGCATTAGCAAGTTAACACTTTTATGTTTCTCAGCTTCTCAGTTTAGTTAACCACCCTGCTTTTCCCTGAAAATTTCCATTTAAGTCAGTGTTTCTCGACTTTGACAACTTTAAGAAAGGTGGACTTCTGGGGAACTCTGGGAGTTGAAGTCCACCCATCTTAAAGTTGCCAAAGTTGAAAAACACTGGCCTAAATACAAATCAGGCTCAACATCAGTCCAGTCATCCAGAGCAGTGTTATGAGCTGTTGAAATAATTTAAATCAATCCAGGGTCAAAAGAGGCAGATTCAGATTCTAGACTGGATTTTTCAATTCTCACTCAGATTTAATGAATGAAATTCAGCCCTTATTTGTCAACATACTGATATCTTAGGATAGCAGTAAGATAGAGTGGCATGTATAAATAATTTATATACAGATTTGAAGGAATGTACACTCTGCCCTATACAAAAATATGTGCATGACTTTCTATAGGCTATGGAAACAGTTCCATGTATGCTGAATACTGGAGATGCCAACTAATTAAAAATAAACTCTATAGTCATGTTACATGTTTTGTTAATTTGAGATTATAACTAACTATTTGATCTTATGCATTTGGCAAAACAATACCAAGAAAGTTTGCACTGTTATATGTTGCTCTGGATGGTCATAGTAAGATTCCTTAAAGGGAAAGCTAATTATTGCCCCAGTCAAAAATTATGTTTACTATCTACTTTAATTGCTGAGTGCTTGCCATAATGATTTTAATAAACAGATAATAGGCACTATGGCTGCTACTCACACATTAGTTTATACCTGAGGATTTTTGTTTGGTCTATTTTTGTAAGATTAACATCAATAAATATGCCCTGTTCTGTTTAAGACCACAGGGCAGTTAACCCAATAAATATTAGTGAATTTAATTAAGTTTCAAGTAAGACAAGTATAAAATAGATAAAAGTACACTGCTTTCTGTCTGAAGGCAAATATTCTAGTATAAACTTAGAGTAGGCAAAATTATGTGGAAAATAAACATGGCATTAACTCAGTGTAACAAAGGTTTGAACATTGAACATTTCAATAAAATTTAAAGTTTAAATTTTTAATTTCAAGTGATTTACCATTAGTATTTGCATAAGCCCTAATTTTGAGCCCTAATCCATAAAATTGTTTCAACATTTATCCAGAATAATTGGCATGTTACATTCTCTTAGCTTTATACTAAGATGAGTTGTATATTTGTTTCTTTGATACGTAGATTTTAAAAAAGCATCAAAGAATGATCATGGGAATCAGGTTTCATCAAACTGTTAGGTATAATTATTTCAACACTATATAGTTAGTCTGTAAATTTAATTGAATATTAATTACACTAAACTTTGGGCAATAGTAAGGAACCATTTAATTAAAATGATTAAAAACAAGCTTACTTCTCAAATTATTTGCAGGATCAGCCTAAGACATTTTACTGAGACCAAGGATAAAATGATTCCATAAACAGAAGTTAACTAGGCTAAGTTGAATTTTATTTTTAAACTATTTAGTTATCAGAAAGGTCTAGAATTAAGCAATGATTTTTGCCTATATATTTACATTTCCTATGGTCCATAAAATAATAGTTCTGCTTTTTCCTCAAACCATACATCAAGGTCAGATTAAAATAAAATTTCAAATTTCAAAAAAAATTGAAATAAAATAATCTTACAGAACAAGGTCAGTTCATAAAAGTGTTTGATCACTATAAATGGAATTGTTCTATTTCTTCATTACATTATTGTTGTCATTTGGTTATAGAGATATAGGCCATTCACAGAGTATGTTGAGATGCAAAAAGGGATTGAAAACTTTCTAGTATGTGAGGAAAAAATGAAATACTGTAATATAAAATACTATCCTAAATGTAATTGGCTTAAAATACAAAAGCAACTGGAAGTCAAGGAGGATGTTATCCTTGGCTTTTCTGCTACAGGTAAATCTGCTACAGATTTTTACAGAATATAAAATTGTATCATGGAAAGAACACTTACTACATACTCTGGTGTATATGTTCAAACACTATCAGAATAATAACATTGCAAGCTGCCTTAAAGCATACACTGTTTTCCCCAGATGCACACAAAATCGATGAGGCATAATCATTTAATAAACAATAGATGCCAAATTAAATGATATGAGATCAAAATAAAATGCATCATTTCCTCAACACATTTCCAGTATTCTTAATTGGCATGTTAACTGGTAATCCTGAGAGCTTCCCTTCCAATGAATCTGGAAAACATTAGGTTAGGAAAGGTGACAGAATAACCTAAAACATAATTTACTGTTCACTGCAACATTTTGTTTTGCTAGCACCAAATAACTTAAGCCAACCCAAATTAGATATTTATGCATTGGATTGTTATTGTTACCTTTCCAATTCAATATTCCCTTGAATTGAAGAGCTGGGTAAGTTCATTGCCTTCTATTTTACATTTCTACAGATGAGCCATCGTCACCATGGCTATCTCAATTAAGATGAACTAAAATAGTAATACTGAAATAAAGTAAGAAATTAAAAAAAAATGCAACAGTGGAATAAGAGAGTCCACTTTGCCACTGCTTTCCTTTAAAGCTAAAAGAAAGGAGGTCCAAGCTTGAATATGGCAGCCATAATATTCTTTTATTAAATGGCATTAATTGATTGTTAATTAACAGCCTGAACAAAAATTTATCTCCAAATATTCCTTGTTTATGTATTTTTATATGACATTTTGAATTTAAAGTCTATTTGGCACATTTTCAGTAACGAAATACAAGTAATAAATGTATTTCATTGGCTGAACCAAAAAAAGAAATATAGTACTTATTTATATAAATAATATTATTTACTGAAATATTATTTATTCTGAATTTGGTTTTTTACTGGAAAAAAATAGTTTCTTTCCATAAAAAATAACATTTTAACATTTTCCCAACATTTTCCCCGCAGAGAAAGGTCAGGGCACTTGAATTCCACTAACCTAAAGGAAACTAGAGATACTATTGTAGCTAATTCATCAGTCAATTTAAAAAATTGCTGTTAAATTCTTTGTATTGGATATTTACCATTGCATATATTTTTCTTCTGCAGTTCCTTTTAGCTTATTGCAGTCAGAGACC
The DNA here is from genome assembly GCA_004320025.1 of Laticauda laticaudata. Lineage (NCBI taxonomy): Eukaryota > Metazoa > Chordata > Lepidosauria > Squamata > Elapidae > Laticauda > Laticauda laticaudata. The sequence goes on along the minus strand of BHFT01052955.1, from coordinate 11,849 downwards.
ACACCTGCAGAATGCAAAGATGGAAGTACACAATGGAGCTTTGCTTCAATCAATCATCAGATCTTGCTCATTCTTCACCCTTTCAAGCAATCCAGTTCTGAAGCTTTAAATAAAAACCCAAATTAGAGACAATTTCACACTACATAAAATTTTGGTTCATATCTGGTTTGATTCATATTTGGTTCAGTATCTATTTATAAGTCCTGTATTATGATTTATAAGCCATGACATTTTAATTTATAGACACCTATTACTATTCAAATAATTAACTTGTGAAAAGAACTCATTGTAGATTGTTGGGAATGTGTTAATAGGATAAATGATTGTTTGTTCTCCTGTCCAATCGTTCTATTTGGAGCTGTCAGTGTGTTCAGTTTGGGGAAATACTATAACCTAAATTGTCTCAACACAACAAAATTTTGTTTTATTCAACACCGTGTTTGAACAATTTGCCTCATGCAACATAAAAAAAGTCATGCATCAGGCCGTGATAGCCATGGAAGGATGTTATATTTCAACTCTGTACCAGTGAGAAGAACCATTTTATTTTTTAAAAACAAGTATGGTAGAAGGATTAAGCTTTTAGTCCTCATGCACAATAGTTTTAATCTAGATTTGACTATCATGTAAGTTTCATGATATAGATTATGTTTCATGGGTTTTACTTGTGAATAAAAAGCAAAATAAATGGTGAAGTGAATAGCCACTAATTGAGTAAAGTTGATTATGTTTTGTGTTATCCTGATACCTTTTCCAACTTAGTGCTTTCCAGATACATGGATGGAAATGTCACACCAGAAGATGAACAGTATTTACTTATTGGATTAATATATAAATTTTAGATGTTGTTTAATCCTTAGCCTCAACTTCTATGTTCCATGGATCAATATTCTTTAAGTAATCACTCTTGTACCATTAACTTTATTAGGTTGATTATTTATTTATTAATTTTGTATGCCCATCTCATATCAAGCAACTCTGGTCAGCTTCCAATACCATAAACAACAGAATCAAAACACTGTGCCTCTGTGAGAACATAAATATGAATACAGTGGGTTTTTAGGTTTTAAAAGAAATATTATCCCTATGTTGAAAAGGGATCTTGCATGATGTTAAAAATATATTCTGCAGATGATGATGATGATGATGATGAAAGTTTATTTATATATATTATGCATTGTAGTTTCATAAATTAAGCCTGATTTCATTGGGGTATGGCATATTTTTCACTGCTTTCATTGCTTCAGAAACTGCAGCCCCACTACCATCCTGAGATTCATGTAAAGTATATCAAGAGAAAGCTACTTTTTCTTTGGAGCTTTTTCAGATGAGGAAACTGGAACACAAGAAATCTGAAAAATGAAGATACAGATAAGAAAAATGGGGGGGGGGCATAAAACATTATCATCACCACGCAGCAATAAATGAATTAAAAGAAAAGAAATTAGGAGCCATTCTAAGAACGAAGTGGAAAGGCAAAAGCCTCTTTTGTGGAGGAAAAAAATTGGAAATTAAGAGGGCAGTTTTTAGCCTCTAGTTATTTTTCTTTATTCTTTGTTTCCCTGGGTCTTTTTACCTAATAGAAAATCCTTAAAGCAAGAGAAATCTGTGTAACAAATGTTAAATTCTACTCTCTGAAGTGAGAAATTTAATATTAATACCTTTTTTAGAAATAATGAGTACATGGTTCTCCCCCTGCCATATTCAGTAATACAGAATGCAGTAATTATTATCTCCTTCAGATTACTAATCTCGAATGCAGCCATTTAGAAATTACCACTGAAGCAAGAAAATTCATAATGCAGTAACACCATATATGCACTATGTACTTCTATAATGGCTATAGGCAGAGCAAACACAAGGACACAATTGCCTCAGATTACAAATCTAGGTTAGTTATTTAGAAGTCCCATTATACTCAGCAGGGTAGCTGCTATGTAATCATTCTTATGATCCCACAGTGAAGTTTGTTGTCCACAGATCCTTTTGAATTTTCAGTATTTTATTTTGTTAGTTATGTGTTTTTACAACACCATATGCTATTTTATGATTCCTAAATCTCTTGCATTTAATTTTGCTTTATAAATAATAGGAATTAAGTAGGTAGTCAAATTGTGCATGATATGGAACTAGAGGTCTGTAACCTAGACAGCTTCAAGATATTTGTGGACTGGTAACAATTGGGACTGATGGTTATATATTAAGTGCTTTGGCATATAAAAACGAACTCAGAAAAGACAACAAAAATAGTTATTTTCTTTTTTAAAACTGCTTTTAAAAATCTCTGGTCATTTTCTAAATTTCTCAGATTTCAATTCAGTTTTGTTGGATATAATGCATGTATACATTTATTCCACAATTAATCTCTTTTATAAAGTCCATAAGCATATTTGATTCTAGTCCTGCAATAAGTCTTATAAGAATGATTAATCAATGACTTCCATTATTTTTAATATTCTTGTTACATAATGTGTAAAAATCATCCTTGCTGGGTTAAAGGCTATCTCAATTAAGATGAACTAAAATAGTAATACTGAAATAAAATAATTAGATTTTTATTTTTAAAAAATCTATAGCTGAAATGCTTGGTTCTCTAATGTTGACATTGAAGTTTAACAGCTTAAAGAAATTAGTTCAATTTTAGAAAAATATTCTGAATATATGCTATATCCCTGGAACAGCTACTTTTTGCATCTTGCACTTTTTGAAGAACATCAACAAAGCTCTTTGCAGTATCAGAAATTTACTTTTCACTCTAGAAAATGGAAACAAAATCCAACCAAAATTGAAATATTTCCCCAAGCATAATTTTAATTAAGTTTTGATAAACTGCTTCAAAATATTTTTACCATTCTCATTTATAAATTATATTGTAGGTAATAAAATTGCCATGTTATAAAGTTAGTTTTATATTTCTGATCGTAAGATTAATATAAGATGAATTCAGTATTCTTAATGCTGCCTTTCCCAATCTTATATAGGCCACTAGAAATATTGGATTGTTATTCCCTTCATCCACATCCAGCTTCAGGCTTTTCACTGATAGATTGCTGAATTAATGTCCTGCATCATTCATTGAATATTATTTTGGTGCAAAATATTATGTTGAAATAATACATTTTAAGTTATTTATTATATTACAATTTAGAATTCTGAAAATCACCAATGAGATTTTAAGACACATGCTCTAAAAGCAACATTTCCCTTTTCAGTTTTTGATTTATTTTGGTCTAATTTTTAAAATTCTGACTCACCTAAAGCCTTGCAGTGTTTTGTGACTAGAAATCAATCCAAGAGTACCTGCAACCAAATTTAGTGTTGCAGAAACTATAGTGTCACAAATCCTATTTAAACTGTTTTCATCCGAATTTATCATTGAATTTTGAGTATCAATTAGTTACTGTCATTACTAAACCAGAACTGAAACATTAGCAATTCTCTACTTCCCTTTTAAATGTACATATTTTGCATAAATTTACACTTTCCCGTCCATTCCTTTCCCTTCTGATCTTTCATTCTTTTTCCTTTCCTTTTTCTTTTTTTTTCTTTTTTGCATTTCCTCCTTTTCCTTTTATACCTTAGAAACAAATATGTAATTTGAATATATAAATGCTATCTGACAAAGAGCAAATTAAATATAATTAAACTTGGAATTAACTCATAATTCTTTTTTGTATTGTATCAGAACACAGGAATAAGACAATGTGTAGCAAATAATTTGATTGCAGTTTTACGTACAAACATAAAAAACTGTTTTTCCTCTTTCTGCAACCAGTGTTTATGAATTCATGCAGTAACATAGAAAAGGGATTAAAATCTGTTCAAACTGTAATGCCATCCAGATGTTGGATTTATATCAGGGCAATATATATACCAAGTATGCAAAGCAGTCTAATCCAGCAAACTTCCAGGATACCTACAGGTAATTCACATCTGTTGTTTATGCTTCAACTGAAGCACTCAATTAGAATGTTTCTTATTTTTGTGTTCAGAAAGTACTAACACATGCCATAAAATAATAAAATTGGTAATGAAATATATTTGCAATGTAACACAAATGAAATATCTGTTCAGATTTGCCATTGGACAAGAGTTATATAATATTATATCACATTTAACACTAAAATCTACATTCATAGATTACCTTAGAGCATGAATTATTTTTAAAAACCTATACCCTATGTTTAAGAATATATGTATGGGAGTTTTCTACATCGTGTGACCCTGTTAAAATTGCTGCAAGTGGTTAAAAAAACCTATACAGAATCAGAGTTAGAAACACCCCAGATGCAAAACTAGTATTTGATTGGATTTTTAAATGTATCATTTAAATGTTTAAACGATTTCATACAATGTATGAAACAGTCAACATAAGCAAAGAGAAAATGCAATCCCTTTTTTAGAATTTTTTTTGAAAAATATTTCAAAGTACACTGAGATGATGCTAATAATTATTCTGATAGTGACCTATCAATGACAAACTTAGAATAAAAAATAAGTGCTGTATGCGATGCAATATATTTCCTTCTTGAGTTCTGCAAACATTTGTACCATTTTTATTTCTTGAGAACCTATCAAAAGAAATATGAAATGAAATTCCAGTCTATCTAGCTCCTCAAATATGAATTTGAAATATATATTTTAAATTTGAAATATATATTTTAAAAACAGATTGATCGTTAAAAGCAAATAGCCCCCCTCCTTAATTATCTTTATTTTCTATGTTTTTAGACCAAAATGCTATTTTCCCTGTGTGGCCCAGCTACCTATGACACTTACATAAAAGTAAAAAGAAGGCAAGTTGGACATAAAACCCATTTATTCTGAATCTAAAGTTCATCAGCATTTTGGTTACATTGACACATAGAAGGTGAATTTTAACTCAACCTGAGGTTTCTTCTTTTTTATTATTTGAAATCAGTATTGTATACAGTATTGGATTAAGACTACTCAAAAGTCTTTGGAAGTTAATTGGGGAAACTTCAACAAAAATCAAAGAAAACGATATACAAATTATGGTATATTTATAGTTGAACCACATAATCTTTGTAACCTTTCAAAGCCTTAGGATTTCAATGTCCCTGATTATGCCACATGAAATGGTCCTAGTTTTGTCTGGTCCAAGCAAATTTGATGTGAATCTGTTTGTATTTAATCTGGAGGGAAGATAATTTGTTGGAACACTCAGAGAGATGCCAAATCACAACATATATAAGCATAAGTAAATTAATCCATCAAATAAATATCAGGAAAGCAGCAAAAGAAGCCCAGTGATGCAAAGAAATGATATTATATTTTACAGTATGTTGGCTTGAGATAGTGACAACCTTCTGAAATAGATTCAGATAATGTAAGAAGTATCAGTCGCTGCCTTTCCAACTCAAGATGTATTGTCTTCCACGGTGCCAACAAATGCTTCAATTAAATCAGATGGATAACACAAGCACCATCGTTCACTGGTTAGTTTCACTGCAAGCCTCAGAGTATATATGTGCTTGCTTTATCATATGGGTCAAATCGCCTGTCTTCTTTAGCACAAGAACAGTCAGCAAATGGAAAGGAGGATGGAAAACACGAAAAACAAAAAAAGAAAATAGGTTCCAATCGTGCAAAATTTGCTTCACTTCTTGACACAGTAATGTCCAAAAATTATCCTCCCCAGAAGATACAGATTTGAAGTTTGAATAATTCTTATTTTTGTCTTGGTGCTTTCTTTGTTCTTTTTTAAGGCTATGCAAACACAAAAAGAGAAATTATATAGGAACATATCATCAGGTATCGGGGTCTTCTGGCTTTGGAATAAGTCCATTACAAACACTTCTGTGGTTCCAATTAATGCATCCCTTCAAGACAAGAAGAGGAAGAAAGGGGGAAAAGGAAATGAAATCCCAACAATAAAATCCAAAATTGACTTTACAATCACAGGTACAAACTGCTCAGGTTGGTAACTTCTTTTTTTTTTCTTAAGGATGATTGGTCATCTAAAACTAATCAGATCTGCAGATTTCTGAAGGAACTGTCAAGAGTTAACACAAACAGTGGCATCAAGAAGTTTTCTCCTTCTTCAGTGATGGCAGTCTGATTGGGTGTTTGGAATTATTGGCAGGTCTAACCCAGTTCAAGGAGGAGGAAGAAGTTTCTTGGGAGTTGTTGGCATTTAAAGACTGAATTCCTGTTCCAGCTTGCAGGTTAGGATTCACCTTGGGTTTTTTCTTTATAATGGAAAGACTAGGAACCCTGAAAAGGTTGAATATTTCCATCCTCCCATGAGATTCCCTCTCTCCAGCTTGAGATGTACTTTGTCTTCTCTTTCCATCAGGAGCAAGACTCCATTGCTGGCTGCTTCCCTGGTAACATCTTGATCTCCAGCAAAAGCAGAAATCACGGGATAGCCATTTTGCATTAAACTGACCTGTAGTACAAAAGAAATGTGAGCTAAGTGGTCCCATGAGATTTAGAATAGAATACTTTATTGGCCAAGTGTGATTGGACACACAAGGAATTTGTCTTGCTGTAAATACTCTCAGTATACATGAAAGAAAAGATACATTCGTTAAGAATCTATTCATATGTAAAAGTTTACAGTTATACTCCAATATATCGTACAAACATGCATTCACATAGTATATTATAACCAAAGGGAAGTCAGGCTCCTCCACATGCAGGAAACCCAAAATAATGAGTGGGTGACAAGTAGGATAAAATGCATCTCTCTCATGCAGGATGGCACTGAAAAGGCTCTAGATCATCTACAAATTCCTTCCCAGTTCAGGCTGTCTTCTCTTCAATCAAAGGAGGCTGACCAGGGATGAAAAACCATACCCTTTACTAAACCAAATAAGCCTATTTCATAACACTGCTAAACAGTAGAGTAATAAATAATGAATGGGTCCATTCCTCATTACCCTTTGATGAGCCTTTTGTATGATTTTGAAAAATGAAACAAGAACTCTCAGAAGGAACCCCTAATGTTGGCACATACCTGGATAGTTTGTCGATTATATACTTTTACAACATGGAAACTGAAGCTATAGATTCCTTTTCTTGGTGCTACAAATATACTGGAAGCGAGGTCAAAATGGTTCCCAATATTAACTAATACCTGGAGGAGAAAAGAAAAGAAATCAGGTTGTTTCTTTATTAAATGGAAAGTGGGGTGGAGGAAAGACATTTCTCAGACAACCCTCCCCTGTTCTCCCAGCAGTGCAAAACCATTGGCATTTGCTGTACAATTAAAATGGACTACAGGGGGAAGGAGCCACTTCCTAAGGTGTTGTAAAAGGATTGCTTCAGACAGCTGATTGATTTACCCAGTGGTGCACCCAAAGCTTCTTTGAGAGCATGAAAGGCATATGATGGAAGCCTGTGTCTGCACAGTGAAGGAGAAAACAGATCAAATCATTGCTGAGATATACACAAAGAAGGAAAATAGTCCATTGAACAAACCACTAGATTTTACATTTTCACAAGACAGTGCTGAAACTAATTGTGTCTCTTGGGGTTTGCAATGTTAACATTAAATGAAAGAGACTTAGTATGGGATGAAATGTGGAGAAGGGAGTTCAGATATTAAGATAAGTAGCTTTCTTAATCTGCATTCCTTATTCTGTTTTTCTGCTCCCACGCCCATACTAAAGCAAAACTTATTCAATTAAACTTGAATAAATAAGGGGGTGTATATATTTTAACCTACGGAGACTCTGAACATGGACTTAACGATAAAAGAAAATAACAATTGCCAATTACAATAGTGCAAAATGATACTTGATGCCAAGTTATAAATGTTTCAAAGCATCATCAGTATCACAAAACCAGAAAGAGTGAACAGCTTTATAAGGTAAGGAAGGTCTTCATCTCAATATAATACACAGTGCAGTCTGGTTTCTTAAATCCAAAGATAATACAGATTACATAAAAAATATAAAAATGAAAGCTGCAGAAACTTGAGAATCTAATGAACATTCCAGAACAGATGTTTAAAGTTCTTCATAGAATTATTATTTTATTATTATTGCACAATCAGATCTTTAATCTTCTGTGTAATCCATATTCATACATAACTATTTGCTAACACTTGTTTGGGATCTTATTTTTTTGACCATTAAATAGGTAGGCTTCCAAATGGGAGGATCCTAATACAATCACTGTTCATTGTTTTATCTAACTATGATATAGAGCTTTTGAATTTTAGAGCTAATTACCACCTGTTCTAAAACAGGTTTCTTGTTACAAAAAAACAGAAATCCAAACTTCCTCTTTTTTACTTCTCAGAAATCTTCAGCTCTGTGCCCTTTTAAATAGAATTAACCCCTAAAGAATTAAGTGAAATGTGTTTCTGGTCATACATGTAAAAAAATCTGTTAAGTGTGACTGAATATATTGAAATATACAGAAACTAGTAACTTTTATTACTGATTTATTTATGTGTACATACAAAAGCAACAATGATGAAACTATAATTTTAATCTTTTGATTTAAGACATGTTTCATGAGTTGAAGGTATGAATATGACAAAATGGTAGACATAAAGTATTCCTAGAATAACTGACACATTTATTTGCCTCTGTGTGTTACAGAAAACTCAGAATAATTCTGTTAATATTAAAATTCTGCCGATTTATGTTGTTGTAATTTTTTATTTTTATCTTTTTCTATTTCAACAAAATATATTTAACATAAAATTCCTATAGGTTTGAAGAAGCTATTCTTTGGTTGAGAGGTTAGATAAAATGCAACAATAGTACACACAATGCCTATAATATTATTCTAATCTATTTAAGCAGTAAGCCTGAGGTTTATATTTGCATCCATACACTGATTTTAAAAATTGTTCATTTAAAAAAATCCAGTGCATCCTTCTTTGTTTATTTCTGAACTGGCAGGAATCCAATAGGTTCTTTAAAAAATTCCTTTTTAAATTTTTCAGTTTGTCCCCTATTTGGCATAACACTCATGTTGTGCAGAATTCTACAGTCTTCCCCGTCCAATGTATAGAAGGATGTCTCAGAGTCACCAATTTGGTGAAATGAGATGTAGCTATATCTTCGAAAGGACACATGCACTATAATCAAGCTAGTTCCAATAAAATGAGAAAGGTGTCCTTGGCAGCATTTATTGGTGGACACACTAAAAAGAAATTTATAAAATCATGATTCTCATCCAAGAAGGTGAGGAGGAAAAAGTGCTGCCAAGGTGCTGGCTGTGAATTATCAGAGTGGATGTTTTTTAAGATTCCTGAAGGAAGCTTGAAATAGGATACTCAAGCAGAGAGGACACATATGGAGGAGGAATCGATTGGAATCTGGGCAAAGAATATAAAGTGAGACCTCATGCAGATAAAATGGGTCACTTGAATAGAGGCAGAATGTGTTTTAGGAGATCAGAACTGGGGGAAACAATAAAGAACAGTGGTCCCAAATGCTAAAGGAAGGGAAGAGAATGGCGATGGAACTAAGGCTAGTTAGTTCCTGAGTTAGTTCATGAGTTAAAGGTATGAATATGACAAAATATTCATTTTGAGGGGGCCCCATTTACAAGGGGCCAGAAACGTGCGACTAAGTTTTCTTAACACAAGAGTAGGAGCAAAGGGTTTGGTGGTTGGATGGGATGAAAGCTCACCGTGTGAAAGGAGAGGTAAGGAGGGCAACTGGGCGGGGCTTTGACTTTGTTACTGATTCTGGGAGGGGCTTAACCAAGAGCGAGGTTGGCGGTGGAAAGGGAGGGGGAGGGGACAGAAGATTGGCGCGCCACCTGACCTGGTCGAAGTAGATGGTCATGGTGCGGTTGCTCATCTCAGACGGTTCGTGATTGGTGCTGCGCGTGGCCGAGAAAGCCACCTTGGCGCTGCCAGAGCGCACGGAAATGCCCAGCGATGAAGTAATAGCGCCGTCGGCGGACGGGCTTGAGTCGCATACCACCAAACACTTGCCCTCCAGCACGATGGGCTCGGTGTCGTTCTGCGCGCCCACCGCCGGGCAACTGGTGGGCAGCAGGAAGAGCAAAAAAGCCAGCACCGCCGCCATGCAGGAGTAACTGCCAGCCGGCTCCGCCAGCATTCCCCGCCGCCGCCGCCACCACCACAACCGCCGCCCGGGCATCGCGTGTTGCAGAACCCGTCACCAACCGGGGAGTCCAAAGGGGGCGGCGGGGCGGCAGCGAACGAGAGCTGCCTTTGCTTTCCGGGCGGGCGCGTGCGTTTCAGCCGTGGCTCTGCTTGGCTCGGCCCCGCCTGCGGATCCGCACGAGCCCCCGCACCAGCGCTCTCGCCCGCGCTTCTTCTCTCGGCCACGGACGGGGCAAATNCTCGGCCCCGCCTGCGGATCCGCACGAGCCCTCGCACCAGCGCTCTCGCCCGCGCTTCTTCTCTCGGCCACGGACGGGGCAAATGGGAGACTTCACAGGAAGGCGGGAGGCGCGCAGCAGTCACAGCCTACAAGAGGGAAGAAAGCGAAGAAAGGGCGGTCAGACCTTAAGCGGAGCTTGGAGCCTCGCGACTCCCCATTCCCCCCCCCCTTCCGACCCTCTTTCTCACTGGCCAGAGTTTTGGAGCTTACACACACACACACACCCCGAGGCGCGAGGATGCAAAGCAAAGGAACGGTGTCCTTTATAAGGAAACGCTTTCCCTCAGGCACACGGCCATCCCTCTGCTGCGTTCGGTTGCTAAAACCAACCGTCCACCTTGTCCAGTACCTCAGTTTCCCACAGTGGCCAGAAATAAAGAAATTCTTAGATGCTGGAGAGTTTCTGCATAAAACTGTTTTCTCTGAGGGGAAACAAGCGCGCGTTGGGATGTGGGGAGAGGGTTGCCCTGCAACTTTTCGCTCACTTCTCCGTTCGTTCGCCCCGACGGGGAACGAAAGACAATTTTATTTCCCGCTTATAATAGAAGCTTTTTTTCCCGCCACCCCCACGTTACACCCTGAAGTCTGCAAAATGGAACAAGTGCTAAGCATAGTTTGACAGACACCCACCCACCCACAGCAGAGTTGATTTAGACTCACTTGGACTGGGATTAAACCACACCGAATACACATTGTATGTCAACACTAAACTTCTCCCACCCTCAAAAAAAAAAAAAGATNCCAAAAAAAAAAAAAAAGATCTAAACCCCAAAAAAGGTGGCAAAGCCCTGCCCCCCTCCCATAACCATAATAAAAACAACTACAGTATCGGCAATTGTTTTCAGACAGCAGAGAAACGCACACTAGTTTTCCATTTCCCTCGCATTCCTCATAAACCCCGAGGGAAAAGGAGACGTTTCTGCACCATGCGCGGTAAAGAGTTACTCGGCTCCACTCAGGCTTTGAATACCAGAACTGGATAAATGAATTCAAACTCCCGTCTCTGTCTCCTCTCGCTTCGACTAAGTCACCTGCCCGTGAAGCCCGTTAGATATTTTTTCCGCCTCCCCTTCACCTTGATTCGGCGCATCCAAAGCGCTTTTCCCTCTCGAATATCTTTTCCAAGGAAGCCCCGCTCAGCTTCCACTCCCCGCCGACACTGACTTCTCGTCGCCCGGTTGCAGCAAACCCGCCCGGTAAACTCAAGGCGGGAATAGTATATAGCAGGAATCTCTAACTTAAAGCCCAGCGGACTTCAACTCCCAGAATTCCCCAGGCACCTTTGCTTTGGGACTTGAAGTCCACCAAGACTTAAAGTTGCCAAGGCTGGAGCCCCCTGGTATACAGAACCAAAGAAGTCCACTTGAGAAGTTTGGGCTGGCTGTTTCTCAAAAAGTTAAATCTCGGCGACTCGAACTCTTGGGATCTTCCCCCACCTTTCCTATCTCCGGCTCTTCTAACGGTTTTATGAAAAAGAGACACTTGCTGGAAAGTCTTGCTTTTTTT